>JAGDQP010011656.1:12792-52413 GCA_022664845.1 Lepisma saccharinum
TATTATTATTATTATTATTATTATTATTATTATTATTATTATTATTATTATTATTATTATTATTATTATTATTATTATTATTATTATTATTACAAGAGTGAGTATTACTTTAACTTGTGTCGGGCACTCTACTTACAAAAAAATAAGTAATAAATACTTGAAAGAAAATCGCACATATTTTTACGCATACCTGTGATTATAACATCCGGATATTCGACTGGAAATGAAGTATAAATGTGGGCACCACCATTGGGTAAGGAGCACTGGCAGTTAATATAGTGTTGACTCATCCTTAGCCTTGATGACACAAGATTTTATCACTTAGAACGAACTTTATTAAAGGCTCTATAGAAGGAATAGGGTTATTTGAGGTGCAGTAATATCATTCCTACACGAACTGGTTATCGTTGCTGCTATATTGTCTCTAATATTAGAAATACACTTTCTTATGAATATTGAAGTGTATGTACAAACAAAAGTCTATAGGCTATGTTAAATGATAGCGCATATACTTTTATTCGGCCATACGCCTCATTTGTTGCAATTTACTACACGTTCCAAAGAAGTGTATATTTACCCAGCTTTCTATTAACAATTTTCTAAGTTGACCCCCCGTATAGATATACTCGATATGCCACTGATACTGAAAATATTACAGTTTGATTTCCCATATGAGACTTAGTAATCCACTTATTTATTTCAAAGTTCTATTTGAAATAGGAGATGAATTAATTGACACGTTAATTTGAGGTGAAGTACCATCATTTCAATAAAAATTGGCTGTCGTAGCGGCTATACCGTAGGAAATATTAAAACACGTTTCCTCTGAGAGTTGTTCCACTTTCACTTCTTCTTCTAAAGAAATGAATAGTTATCTCACTTTCCATTTAAAATTTTGAACCCGTACGGATATACTCGGTACGCCACTGATAATGAAAATAATACAATTTGATTTGTCACATGAAACTTGTAATCCATTTAGTTTATTTCAAAGCTCTACGTGAAATAGTAACCGAGCTATTTTACCTGTTAATTTGAGCGCCATATTATCATTCCAATAACAATTGCCTGTCCTAGCTGCTATAACGTCGGTAATATTACAACATGTTTCCTCTCAAAGTTGTTCCATTTTCACTTCTTGTTTCTGAGAAGTGAATAGTTACCCCAATTTCCACTTATAATTTTGTAGTTGACCATATTGGATTCACTACATGATGAGGCCCCTCCCGGGAGGGAGTTGGTCTACTGCTCCCACGATGACCAGACGGGTTGATATATATATATATATATATATATTTATTTATTCTCTTCCAACCCGTCTGGTCAGCGTGGGAGCAGTAGAACAACTCCTCCCTTCGAGGAGAGGCCTAATCCACTAGTGGATTGAATGTGGCTGTGATTTATTGTTATTAAATATATATATTTATATAGTGTGTGTGTGTGTATGTGTGAATGAGAGAGAGAGAGTATTTGTGTGTGTGTTTGTGTATGTATGTACGTACGCTGATCGCTCCCAGACTTTTTCTATCAATTTTCTTGTGTTCCCGCCTAGCACTCTGGTGGAGTAGCCAACCTATTCGCGAAGAACGGAAAATCGCCAGGATAATATAGACTCAAAGCGGATTTGTTAAAATTGGGAGGTGAAAAGATAAAAAAACAATTTCCTAAACTATTTTCAATTAACCTGAGGAAGATATAAATATCGTCAAATTGAAACAATGCTGTTATCATTCTGTTGTAAAAGAAAGTGGAGAAAGAACGGATCGAAAATTACTGACCTATTAGTTGGTGTTAGTTCTATACAAAATTTTCACCAAAGTTATTTTGAATCGTATTCAACACGACCTAAATTTTAATAAGAGAAGGGAAAGCAGTATTTCGTTGCGGATTAAGCACAATGGACAACATACAAACATTGAATAAAGGTTTGCAAGTGACTATTGAATATGAACTTCCACTTGGATTCATAGATTAAAAAAAAAAAAACTTTCGATTCATTCTCCTTGGAAGCAATACTTAAATGCCTTGAACATCAAGGAATAGAAAATACATACATCAATTTACTGTGAGATACTTACTTCACTGCTACATCTCTCGTTACTCTACACCAAGAAAATGAAAAATTTAGATTTGGAAAATGGGTAAGGCAAGGGGATTCAATTTCTCCAAAACAATTTTCAGTTTTCCTGAAGAGAGTGTTTTAAACTTTAAACTGATATGAAATTGGAATAAAGATCACTGGCGAAAATCTTTACTAGCTACGATTCGCTGATGATATAGTCCTGTTTGCTTCAAGTGCAGAAGAATTACAAACCAGAATGGAACAGCTGTGTAATGAGAGTTTAATTAAACAAAAGTGCATCAACATGCTGCAAAGAAGGAAATACAAATTAGTGAAGAGACAATAGGCATAGTTGATGAGTATGTTTAGATAAGCCAGCTTAAATCATTGAATCCCAAGTTAACAGTTGAAATAAATAGAAGATGTAAAATAGCGTGAAGTTCGTTTAGAAGACTTTACTTTGTTTTCAAAAGCAAACTCCCAATGTGCCTTAAGCATAAAATTTATAGTCAATGTTTCGTACTTGTAATGATGTACGGGTGCGGAACGTGGAAATTGAATGCTCAAATAACTTAAAGATGAAGAGTATCACAAAGCAAAATAAAGAGATTAATGTTAGGAATAGCTAGGAGGGACAGAAAGACAAATTCATATGTGAAAATATAATTAAGACTGCGAAGATGAAGAAGTGGAGATGGTCTGGTCGCATAACAAGACGAACAGACAGGAGATGGAAGAGATTTGATTCATGAAGAAAATAAACGATCGAAACGACGTCCAAATGCAAGATCGGTAGATGAAATCCAGCGTCTACCTTGAACTCCATACATCAGGATAACGGTAGACTGATATATGTAGAAAGAAACGGGGAGGCCTTCATCCAGCAGTGAATAGAAAATGGCTGAATATTATTAGGATGAAGACATTGAAATATTATTGTTATTTGCAAATATCGCGTCTGAATAGTGTTTCTGCTAGACTAAACAACTCGGTGTTCCTAAGCAACTCGACTTACTCAGAGCATTTCAAAGACAAATACGTGTCCGTTGTAATATATCGATTTTCTAAATTAGTTATTATACGGAAGTAACTTAAGCGGCTACCTCAGCACGTTCCCATCACATGTGGCTTATCTTTTAGGATCTCTACTTGCATCGTCAAAACTTATTCAAACAAAACTTAATTTAAGAACAAATGAAATAATTGTTTGAAACCTGTTGTTTATCTTAATTATTTTAGGACATCTTGAACATCGAAAACATTTAAATAGTATTGTCATTTACAAATACCCTGTCTTAAGGGAGTTCCTGCATGACTTGCCTTACCCAAGAGGCGCAGGGTGTGAAAAATTTGGTTAGGAAATTACTTTCCTTAAGAATAAAAAAAAAGTGCCTATAAATTATACCAATATATCCAGCTATTCTCAATGATATGAGAAATGTAGTTAGTATAATGAATATTAGGTGGGTTTATGCGATTTTGCTTTTAGTTTATGAAATGAAAATACTTTCAATGTTAAATATGGATTCATTAACCAATTAAATTTGAAATTCTTAGAAATGTTTCAATTCATATATAAACATGTATTCAAAACATAGATTGCATATGAAATATAGTTACTCGGCTATTGGAACAACAATATGCACCCAGAGATGAATACCAATCAAATTGCTAATTTCATCAATATTTTAATAATGTTAAAAAATCTAATTTCTGCCGATCTCTTGCGCAAGAATTACGAAACTCTCAGAAACATTCCTGAATAAAGCCACAAAGTCTTCAGTGGCATAACACACAATAAACAGATATACGTATTTCAATTTTAGGAGAAGGAGGGAACAGTAACTAACCTTAGGTATAACACTCTAAAGACAAAATTATTTTCTTTGTAAATCATGAATTGGAAATTGTCCATTTTCCAAACTAGTTACTACAGGAAAATTGATCACTTCCACTACCTCAGCACATGCATATGGATCTCAATGAGTATCGTAAAAACTTATTTGAAGAAACCTTGAATAGCTTAGAAACACTAATAGTGTCCGAGGTTAATGTTAACGAGAAACAGATGGACAGCTAGACGCAGCGAGAAAGTGATGGTATTAATCGTATCTTATAAGAGCAATAAAAACAAAAAAAAATATATGTGTTTTAAAGGTCGCATTCGATTCACAATTTGAAAGTATTTAAACTGATACTTGTTAAAAATATAGTACTTTAAATATACATAATGTATCGTACGTAACTTACTTGGTACACCGGGAGGCGCTGAAATGGTGACAAAAATTCCATATTAAAATGGTTGAATACCCTTTCTATCCGTTTAAATAGATACATGATATGCCAACATTATATAGGATAATCATGCAACTAAATTGCATGTGATTATTGGAATTTGTGCAATATGCAATTAATTTATAAGGGTATACGTTTTATGAGATTATCTGTTCTTTGTTGAATTTATTTTTAGTGCATCATTATCAGCGAATGCTTTTAAATATAATTTTCATTTATAAATGTCCTGTCCGAAGTGCGATCATGGATATTTTACCTTCTCTTCAAATTGCACACCCGTTTCACATTAAGCGAGTATTTAAACTGGAAGTTGTTAAAAATCTAGTACTTTAAATATATAACACTCATCATATATATATATATATATATATATATATATCTTACAAGGAGACCTACTACTGAAGTGTAACTCGCCGAATTTAATGAAACTTTGCATACTTGTAGAACATGGAAAAATAATAGATACGTATTTGTATTTCGGCAATGATGCGGGTAGAAACCACCCTATGAACGTTAGGGGTGGTCTCCAAGCATAGACAGAAAACAATCATTTAATATATAAGAAACGATACTTCCAGGACGGTTTAGGAGAGCTGATTCAGAATCGGACGTCAAAAGTGCAAAATTCAAAATGGCAGATCCAATATGGTGATTAGAATTACAAAACATCGTCTGGTTTGAAATGATGTGCAGTTAGCCAAGAACAATTATAGTTGGCAGAGGTTACTGCGAGAAGACCAATTTGGCAGACTGGCAGACCAATTTGAAACCCCTTTCTGTATTAATGTTAACGGAATGCTTGATTAAAATGAGTCTCGTCACATCTCACTATTCCGGGTGCGAATAGTGGGCGATGCGTAAACATTATTTACATCACGCACACCTTATTACGGCAATAACTGTGCGAAAATCGCAATATGCTGCATAATATTTGAAACAAAATGTTACGAGATTTTCAAACTCAGGTGTTTTTTCTTCCAAATAATCGCTTTTGTACCAGGCATATCTAATACGATTTGCTAATCTGGGTGATGAAAACTGATTGTCAATCAGTGAATGGATCTTAATTATAGTATTACGGAGAAGTAAATAAGTACCCCGACTAGTGAGAGGCGATTCGACTCACTATAAATGAGCACCCCGAATAGTGAGAAGTGACGGAGACTCACTTTAATCAAGTATTCCGTTAACATCGGTACAGAAAAATGTTTCATATCAGTCTGCCACCTTCTCGCAGTAACCCCTGGAAACTATAATTGTTCTTGGATAGCTGCACAACATTTCAAACCAGACGACTTTTTGTAATTGTAGTCACCATATTTGATCTGCCATTTTGAATTTTGTACTTTTGACGTCAGATTCTGAATCAACTGTCCTAGCAGCCCCTGACAGTATTGTTTCTTCTACATTAAATGAGTGTTTTCTGTCTATGCTTCGAGACCACCCCCAACGTTCATAGTGTGGTTTCTACCCTTAAACCCACACCATTGCCGAAATAAAAAATGCGTGTCGATTATTTTTCCATGTTCTACTAGTATGCAATGTTTCATTAAAATCGGTGAGTTACACTTCCGTAAGTACTCTAATTAGTACAGTAGGAGTCGCGGAAATGGTAACGGGAAATTGCTTATTAATATGTTTAATTGCGATTTGTAGTCATTATAGTAAAGACAAAATATCGCAAACATCATATAGAATATTCTTAAAATAAAATTGCATATGATTATTGGAATCTGCACCATAAACAAACATGTTTTGAGATGCGTTGTTATTTATTAAAACTTATTGAGGGCATCATTATCGCCGAACACATTTAAATACTATTACCATTTATAAATGCATCCTCTAGAGCGTTCTCCTGCATGACTTCCCTTATGTTCAATTCGCGCAGGATTTGACAAATTTGGTTAGAGAATGACTTTCGTTAAGAACTAGAAAAAATATTACCTTTTTCCTAGTAATATTCCAAATTTATCCAATTATTCTCAAAGATATTAGTAACGTAATTACTATCATTAATATTAGGAAAGTTTATATCGTTGACTTTTGTAAATATTTTTAGAAATATACCGCTTTTATGTAACATAGGAATTTATTAATCAGTTAAAAGTGAAATTCCTAGAAATGTTTCAATTAATTTATAATAAACATACTAGAAACATAGAATTATTATGGAATCTAATATCTACGCTATCGGAACAACGATATGGACCCAAGGTTAAATATCAAACAGATTGCAATCATTTTAGTATTGCAATAGAGTTTAAACTTCACATTTTTGCCTTCTTTCTTCCTTAAAATTTTAATATTCTCAGAAACATTACTGAATAAGCCGGGAAACTTAAGAGCTTGAACACTCACATTTACCTAACAGATAATTAACAGATACAATTCAGTTTTAAGAAATGGAGGAAACACAATTCCCCTTACGCATATCTGTTAAAAGATGAGTGATTTTCAATGTAATTCTTGAGTTGGAAATTGTCCATTTTCCATACTAGCTACCACAGTGAAATATCTCCCTCCACCTTCTTAATAAGTGCATATCTCTTCTGGATTATTTACATGGATCTTAATTTGTCTTGTTAAAACTTCTTCAAGGGAAACTTCAATCAAGTTGGTAGCTCTAATTTGTTATGTGTTTAGAGTAATCGAGAAACAGATGGTCTGCTAGACGCAGTAAGTTAGCGCTGGTGTCAATAGTCTCTGATTTATGGCAAATAAAACAAAACAAATCCGTTTAAATAGCACATTCCATTCACATTTTGCGAGTGTTCTATCTGCTTGCTCTTAAGAATTTAGTACCTTCTATATCTAAAATTGATCATATATGATTTATTAGGCACAATGGGAGGCACTGAGTAACGTAACGTAAAATTTCATATCAATATGTTTCAATGTGATCTCTATTCGCTATAATAGATACTAAATATCGCAAACATCACATAGATCACATGCGATTTTTGTAATCTTCACAATACGCATTTAATTTAAATGGCAAAATAATATGAGAAGTTTTGTTGTTTTATTTTAATGTATTAATATCGGTGAATATTATTAAATTTTATTTAAATAAATGCACCGTATGAAGTGTAACTTTCCATGTTCTCTCTTCTCTTCAAACGGCGGAAGCAAGCAACTATTTCTTTAGAGAATGGCGTTCCGTAATGGTTATAAAATCCTTGTGTTCCACAAATAATTCCAACATATCCAGCTGTTCTTAATAACCTTAAGAAAATCATTATTATAATTAATATTAAGTGGCTTTGTGCCATCGATTTATTTTAAATGTTACCTTTCTTAAAATTTATAGGATGAAAACAATTTTCGTGCAGTATAAGAGTTCATTATCCAATTGAAATTTCTAGACATATTTCGAGTTAATTTATAAAAAAACAAGTATTAGAAACAAAATGCATAAGCTGTGTAGTAGCTCCACTATGGAAACAGCAATATATATACCCATGATTGAATTGCATACAAATTGCTAATCTATTTCGATACTGGGAGAATGTGTAGACTTCACAGTTTTGTAGACTTTCTAGACTAAAATTATATATATCTGAGAAATATTATTGAAAAAAACTCAGGAAACAAGTATATGGACATTTTCAGTTACCTCACAAATAATAAACATATATAATTCAATGTTAAGAGAACGAGGGAAACGCAACTCGCCTTCGCATAATTTTTCAATCACATATTTATTTTCCTTGTTATTCATGGTGTTGGAAATGTTTTGTTTTTTTCATTTGGAAATAGCTTACCTCTACTATCTTAACACGTGCATATCCCTTTGGGATTAACTATATGGATCTCAGTTTGCCTCCTAGAAACTTCTTCAAGAAAAAACTTGAATCAGGTTGGTAGTCCTAATTGTTTATTAGTTTATGGCTGTTGACAAGTAAAATAACTGCTAGACGCAGTAAGTTAACGGTTGTATTAATAGTCGCTGCTTAAGGACAAAAAAAAACAAGAAATTATATATTTAAATGTCGTACTGCATATACATTTTGCGAGTATTTTAACTGATACTTGTTATAATCTTGTATTTTAAATATAATACATAGATAATTTATAACTTACTTGACACAGTGGAAGACGCTGAAAATTGTAACCAAAAATGTCATATTAATATGCTTGAATGATATTTATATTCATTATAATAGCGGCAAAATATCGTACACATCATATAAAATATTGCTAAATTAAAATAAATGTGATTATTGGAATCTGCACAGTACGCATTTA
Source organism: Lepisma saccharinum (assembly GCA_022664845.1). Classification (NCBI taxonomy): domain Eukaryota; kingdom Metazoa; phylum Arthropoda; class Insecta; order Zygentoma; family Lepismatidae; genus Lepisma; species Lepisma saccharinum. The sequence goes on from JAGDQP010011656.1 coordinate 21,401, forward strand.
ATTTACGAAAAATACATTTTAATTACACTCGTTGGTGTTTGTTTTAATTTATTTTAGGGCACCGTTATCGACGAATGTATTTAATAGCATTTAAATAAATGCCCCGTCTGAAGTGTGTTCTTATATATTTGTCTTCTCTTCAAGTGGCGGAAGCTATATACAGTTTGGGTCGAGAATTGCGTTCCTTAAGAATTAAAAAAAAAAACTTGTGTCCTAGAAATGATTCCAAAATATCCAACTATTCTCAATAGCATGAGAATATAATTACTATAAATAACATTAGGTGTGTTTATGCAGTTGAAGTTTTCAAAAGTTACCCTCCTTAAAGATTATAGAAAGAAAGAGATGATTATGTAATATTAACCATTTAAATTTGATATTTCTAGAAATATTTCATTTAATTAATATAAAGCACATACTAGAAACACATAATTGATATATAATCTAATACTTCCGCTATCGTAACAAAAATATGGACCCTAGATGGATTAACAAACCAATTGCTATCTCTTTCGATACTGGAAGAGTGTGAACGCTTCACATTATTTTGCAAACTTCTTGTAAGAAAAATACAAAACTCTCCGAAACATTCTTGAAGAAATTCGGGATACAAGTGTATGAAAAACTTCATTTACCTAAGAGACATAACGCATATACTATTCAGTATTTTATAGAAAGGAGGAAAAGCGGCTTGCCTTGCGCATGCACATTTTTGTCCCTTCTAATTCATGAATTAGATATTGTCAATTTCCCAAATTAGTTACTACAGGGAATTATATCACCTCCACCATCTCAATAGGTCTACATTACATCTGGATTATTTATTTAGATCTCAGTTGGCCTCGTACAAACTTATTCAAATAAAACCGCGATCAGGTTGGTAGCCCTAATTGAATATGAGTTTAGGCTTATCGACAAAGAGTTGGGCATTTTGATGTATGGATACGGAGGTAGAGTTAATCGTCTCTGTTTAAGAGCAGTCAAAAACAAAATTCATATGTTTCAATATCGCAATCATTCACATCTTGCGAGTATTTGAACTACTATTTATAAGAATCTAATATATTAAATATACAAAAAAAATATCATGTATTACTTATGTGGCTCAGTGGGAGGCGCTGAAAAAGTAACCAAGGATCACATATTAATATGCTCGAATGCGATTTGTATCTATTATAATAGATTCAGAAGATCACAAACTGTATATAGCATATTCTTAAAGGTGAATTGCTTGTGATTACTGGAATTTGCACAATACGAACTTCATTTATAAATAAATAAATTTTGAAATGGGTTGTTAGTTATTCTAGGACATTATTATAGGCGAATACATTTAAATGTCATTGTTAGTAATAAATGTTCCTTCTGTAGTGTGTTCTTGCATGATTTGCCTTTGTTTCGAAATTAGGAATTGTTTGAACAATTTGGTTAGGGTGACGTTTCTTAAGAATTAAAAAAATCATCGTACCCTAATAAATATTTCCAAAATATTTAGATATTCTCAATAACATGAAAGAAAGAAATAGTGTAAAGATAAATTGGCGTGTCTTTGCAGTATATTTTTCAAAAAAATTTCTTTCCTAAAATTTATAAAGTAGAAACACCTTTCATGATAGTCTTCTGGATGGATATTCAGCCATGCAGACTTGATTGCCGTCCAAAATTCAGTGGTTGTTGCAGGCATCCTGGAAACGAATTGCCTGTTGAATGATATCTCACATGTGCTTGATGTGGTTCATATTCAGGAATGTGTGGCCGAAAGTTTGTGTGGTAGTTGATGGATTATTCTTTAAACTAGTGTCTCAACATTGGTTTCCAGTGACTTGGCGCGGTGTCATCCTAAGAAATCAAATTCCTGGCTAGGAATAGGATGTATATGAAGGGTAGTAGATTGTCACCAGTAGACGACCACAGCGGTCTCCATTTAATGGCGGATTCAAGGAGACCAGAGGACCCAAACCATGCCAATTAACACGCACCACACCATTATAGAGCCACCTTCAGCTTGCACAGTGCATTGTTGAAAACTTGGATACATGATCTCTTGAGGTCTACCCCACACCTGGATCCAACTATACGCGCCTACCAATGGACATCGTAATTTATGTGACCAAGCTGGGAAACGGAGACCAACTTGCGCTACTCTGACCTTTGAGAAGCGTTCTTTGGACGTCCTAAAATGATTCATGCTGTCAGATCAGGCACTGTTGCCTTTCTGCTGCCAAGAAGGGTCTGCGCACACATCGCCGTTAGACGTCATTCAGCAGCAACAATTCTATTACACGTGACAAGTTCTCGTTTCCTCTAGGTTATATTATTTTACAGAATCATATCAATAAGGAGTGTTATTTAGAATGTTTTGATTAAATGCATCACATAAATGCTATTACACGTTTTCATTAAAATTGTGATACAAAATGTGTTGACAATCATTAGATATTGAGCGCATTATACAAGAGATAAAAACAAGGTATACATATTTTCATCACGTTGAAATAAAACTATTTTAAATGAATATTTCTGTATGGATGGTCTTGATAGCGACCCAGTGTGTCATATATGACAAATGAACTATTATCCCACCGAAAATATTATTTTGTGCCAACATTTCATATTTATGTAGTAAATGTTCTCAACGTAAACTGCTTGATTTCCGTGAAATCACTTGCAGTATGTTGATGTAAGTTAGGCACTTTGATAATAAAACAGCACCCTTTGATAATGCTACATTATAAAATGCTGAACAAATGACGAACATATGCATATCTTTGAAACTGCTCATTTATTGTAGTCTATTTCTGACCATATACTTCCAGTTAGTAATATAACTATCAAAATCCTTCAAGGAATGTAGATTTCTTACGGAAAGCTTCCAAATACGGAAACATGTCATACAAATACATCATCGAAACTTCCTTTCCCAACGGTTTTATAAAGCAGCACATCATAGGTATTCATTCGTGGAAAGTAATTAGAAAAAAATATTTACCTTCTTGTTATTGTCCTAAATACTTTGTATTCTGAACATCAATTTAAACTTCAAAAGAATCTGGATATTTTATTGTTTAAACTTACGATGACGTAAATGTAAAGACAATTGAAAAACCTGCCCATCCATTAGATATTCTGAAATTCTACATACTTGCCAGTTCATAACAAAAGCTTAAACATATCAAGATATGTTGATAACGCAGCAACTTTAGCGTCGGAGTGCTAGAGGATGGACACAGGAACTTATTTTGGCGTTTAGTTTCATTTCTCCGGGTACAACAACCATATTTGCTACTCCGTAAGAAACTGTATTTTTTGTTAATTTTAACTGGAAGTACACCCTGGTTAAAATATGGAGCATTTAAAGAACAATGATGGTAGATTCGCTGTTTGTGGATCTTAAATAGGACCATCTCATTTTTGTTATTCGCTGCAAGAAATTACAAATATATTGTAACCAGACTTGAAGTAACAAATGTTTTCTTTTAAAAAGGAAAAAAATAATTGCAAAAATTCTAACCCTGAACTTTCACACATGACGCTCTCAGAATTATACAACTATTCTTTCTAGATACTTGCGTTGCCTATTTTCCAGGCTTCAACAAACAACGTGTATAATATTGTCATATAAAGGAACTAAAGATGCCGAAAGTACATGCAATTGATAAATGAATCAGTTTAACAGCATGAGATGTCCGATTTTTTCTCGTGTTCTATTTTCCATACAAAACAATGATCAGCCAGGCACGTTACAAATATATTTACTTGGTAAAAACTCACCAGAAAATGGCAAAAAGACTCCAGATGGCACTGTATGGAATTCGTATCCAGTGAAAAACTATTTTTTGTAAAGTAAGTAAAGTATAATTTATTGTATTTTCTAACACTTAAACACTAATCCTGAAAATGAAGCAACTTGAGATCATCAACTTTTGGCTTGCACTGCAACAATTCATACTACTCTAAAGGTAACCAAAATGCATTTTACAGGTCAATTCATTCATTGAAACGAAACTAACGAAGACTGTTTCAAAAGTTGGATAATCAATTGTGAATATTTTGCCTCTTCTGTTTTCTATAACAACAACATTTATTACCGGAGTCAAGGATCCCCCTGCACTCCTGCTCCCAGATAAATTCATTGGTGACCTTACAGGAGCTGTTTAAATATGATCGATAACTTCTTAATTTTCACTAAGTTTGGCATAAGCAGTAATATTGAAAAGAAAACATCAATTTTGTGATAAGTTTGCACTCCAATAACGTTTTGCAAAGTATTTATCAAATTTCGAAATTATTATATTCTTCACCGGAACAATACATATTTTTAACGTTAGAATAGAATTAAAGCATTATAAATTATTTTAATTATTAGATATTTTTTTTTACCCTAATGAAAATAGATTTTCAATTAGTTTAAGCTTTCATATACAAATGGGAATAATGTGCATCTGTGACAGACATATCTAATTTATATCTGCGCATTCAAAAACGTTGATTTATTTGATTAATCGATGATATTTGATTTGTTTCCCTACATTTTTAATTTTATTGAGGATTGTATTTTAAAAAATGGTTGCATTTTATCTACCAAATAAATATCATTTATAGTGTAACAAGCTTCTTAATTAATACAAAACAACGCCACAATAAAACAGAAATCCCTTTTGCCTCCAACAAATAGTTTCTCCTACAGGTATAAATTAAACACATCTATTCAAAAAATCTGCTAAGCAATAGTTATTTATATATTTGGTACTTCCGTTTCACACTCTGATAATGGTAACGTACAGTTGCTTTTCAAGACTGTAAAAAGTAAATATGTTACCTCACAGGTAGACTGTCATAAGCCAAAGAATCAAAAGAGATTGGTTGTTTTTAAAGGAAAATAGAAGGACACTTTTTGTTATGTATTTCGACTTAAATTAATGTTCAAATATCGTTGTTTTTCAATGCATAGGCAGTAGAAGAATTCAATATTTAACAACGACAAAATCCACGCCATATTCACGAAATGACGGAGGTTATAACAGAAATGAAATCAATATACGGTGAAAGTACGAGATTTGTCTATTAACACCTAAGAGCTCTGCTCATATTCAACTATACCAAGTAGAGAAGTTTGAGGCAAACTTGGGTACCATTAACCGGATTGTCTGACAATAACATTCCGAACAACTAAGATCTATTGATGTGGGTGTTTGTTAAAATAAGACCCGGCGAAACAAAAACTGAATTAGTCACTTAATCCTCTGACACACCGAACCGTTCCAGATGGTACTTGATGGTCATTTTACATAGTCAGTATATTACCTTGCCTTTTTGTTCTGACGTAGTTGGTTCATAAGTTCAACATATCCATTTGGCCTGGTTGGCTTATATTTTAGATTTAACAAAATTTAATTTATTTTTGCCTTTAGGTATCTAAGGCTCAGCCGAGTTTGGGGAGGAAAAATATTCGGAAAAGTGTCGGCCAGGGTGTATGTTAAAAGTACCATCCCAGCATTTGCCTGGTCTGACAGGCAAAATCATGGAAAACCTCAGCTAGGAACACCATGATAATAGCTGACTACAAACAAACCCATAAACGTCATTACTTCGGTGGTATGGGCGGAAAGGTTATCCAAATAAATGCATTCTTTCCTTGAGTCTTGATCTTTTTCGTTGCGCACTAATTAAGCTTGGCTTCTTTCTTGACACATAGATATATAGTCTTGCAATGTTAATTTAATTCATTTTTCGACGTCATATCATGATGAAAATTTGCACCTTGTTATAATACAACATGCTGTTGTTGCTTTCATATAGTTCTGTATATTATAAATATTTTGAATATTTTGAACATGAATTGGTCTATCCTAATATAAATATTAGCCTGGAACGATGTTTAGTTTGACTAGTTGCAAAACACTTTAGGATTTGGCTCTCAAAACATTAGCTTAAGTAAAACTATCAGAATACCGAACTGACTGAAAAAAAATATATTTTTAAATACATTCTTTCTTAAACCAGCGTACCAATAGGTTAAAAAATATTTTGTTTATCCGTGATTAAAAAGAAAAGCATGGGGTGCGCCAATTCAAGAATTTATAAAGCGATTGCATGAGAGCGTGTTCCATGCTTCTCTTTTCAGTCGTGCATAAACACAATTACTGTATTTTTTACTTTTCAGTAGGAATTGGTTTGGAAAATTATGTATTGATTTTTTTTCATAAAAGTGTAAAATTTGGCGTGATGACTAGACATACCTCTAAGGTCATTTTAAGATATTAAGGCACTTAAAAATTGATGTATGGGTCCTGATAATCCAAAATGGCTTCTAAGAGTGTATAATACACCGAGGTAGCACTAGTATTGTGACCGGTGCTGTCATACACTTTCGAGTACTTTCCGGTTCTGATCAATAGTTTCCATCGCCCTTTTCCTTCCTCGCGCAAACATTTTATCAGCTTATCCCATAAGAAATGTCGCATTTTTACACCGTGAAGAAAATAACGGAGACGTACATGGAACACTACCGTTAGTTAAGAAAATAGTCTACATTGGACTCCACGGCACTCTGCTACCTGTCAACTAGTTGTTGAATCCCCGCTGAAAGGAGTTACATGTTTGGGAGCCAAGAAACTAGCTCAAATTTTGTCATACGTCATCCTCATTTTTGTGTTTTCCAGATTGCGAAAACGACCATATCCAAGACATGGTAAAGACGCCGGATGGGGCAGTTTCTCACAGCCACGTTCCGCGATCATAGTACAGATCATTCTTACTGTGTGTGGGAGCGCATTCGCACCGTGGATGAACAGACCCTTGCGATTAATGAAAGTAAATCGTTTCTCCAACAATGCAGTTCGAGGGCGTTCAAAATACATCTGCTTTGATGGACTGGTTACGTAACAGGAGCTCAAAATGGATTATACCACGGATATACCACCAAACACTCAATATCACTTTGCTGTGGTGGAGTTCTCGTTTTTGCACAGCACCTGCGGCCCTCCTTTAGGTACGCACTGCCGTTTGCGAATATTGTTATTACAGAGTACCCACTCCAAATTCTCTGCTAATATAGTGTTCACAAATCGCTCAAGTCTGTGACGGGACAGCAGAGAAATGCAAATGTCAACTTGATGCTGCTTCTGCTGAGGAGCTTACGCATTGTGTACGAATGGTACGAATACCAAATACCCAAATTCGTTTTAGTTTCATTAACTCGCCACATTTCAATCAAATGCGGTCATTAATACAGACACTTTAAATAATAGACGCCATATTATATTTCAAGGATGTGTTGGTGAATTACAGCTGGTGACTATACTTCAATGGTCTGAAATTCATGTAGAGGAGGTCAGCATCTGCAGACAGTTAAATCTAACCTTAAATGGAGATAATTGAATTAATGGACGCAGTCCTTGAGTTAAATTAGATTTGATAAATATCATCTGAAATTGAGTTTCAGAAAGGTACAACCTGAAAGTATGTAAACAAAAAAGTTATTAAGTCTGGTAATAAATAAAGACATTTGAATAAGTGGGAAGCATTTTGGATTTGAAGGGGTCTTCCGTAGTAGCTTAACCGTTAACATTTCACCGTAAATTAAAACTGGTTAATGAGAGAAGAATCTTAATTTCTGTTCAGTACCATGAAATGCACAGATAAACTGAAAATCACTCGAATACTATGATCAATCATTATTTTTAAAATCTTTTGCGCCATTTTTAATTTTTGGGACTCCTACATCAATTTCAAAGTGTCTCAATATCTTGAAATAACCATTTAGGTATGCCCGTCTATTACGTCATTTTTTAAGTGCATAATTCGTTGAAATGTTGGCGCTAATCTTCCCCACTACTACACTTGATCTTACTCCTGTCAAACATATGATAGTAAGGTCTCAGAATAATGCAACTTATTGAAAAAATGACTAATCTTATTTCATAAATAAATATTGAAATTTTGTTGACAGATTTGCTACATCATTTTACAAAGAGAAAATATAATTTGAAGATCTTTTTCTATGGTAGATACTTTCCTTAAACTGATCATGCTTAGCGCTCGTACGTTTCGTGAAAAATATTTTACACCCATATGGAAATATAGAAGAAAAAAATTGATCCCCTTTACACCATGGCTAGTTTACTCGATAAATGATAGTGTGGATTAAACTACGCACTTAATACCCCGGGAAATCTATTTAGGGAGTAAGATGTACAACACTATTGGTGTTAGTTGTTTTAATATTTAGCTCTCGACGACGAAAAAAATGATAAAGAGAACTGTAATCCTGAATATTGACAAAGCATGAAAGAGAAGGAAAAAGGTTTATAATAGTAAACATATGCCCGATAAGTTAACTGTTAGTGAATTAGTTTTAGTTAAAACTTTCAGCCACCTCCACTAGTGAAACGATTTTTTTCTAAATTGGGTGAGTTATATTTAGGATGCTTTCTTATTTTCAATTCCCGACAAAAATATAATTTGACTTCAATCTAAAGGTAACATGGATTTAAGGACCATAAAACACATTCATTTCATCAAGAAATATTTTCTTCCGCCGTGTAAACGTTAGCTTCCTTAGTATATTCTTGATTTGGTTTTGCTGTTTCTATTTCAGTAAAATGTTGTAAATAAATTCTAAAATATGTAGTGTTTATGTATCTATACTTTGGAATAAAAAAACTGAACTATCTTTTCATAATATTTTCAGTTAATCTCAATGAATTTGAGCAATAATATGAGTTCCTTTAACTGTTGTAGGAGAAGAGTTTATATTTCTGTTTATTTCATTATACTTTAGAATACATTGACCCTCACTGAATCCTGTTGTGCCTTTCTTTATGCCTTCCTTCATTTCTGATATGTCTTTATCTTAGCATACTATGTATTATGATGTCTTCAACTGAGCGTACAATGTATTATGTTTTTCTACGTTGATGGATCGGAATTCCTTCTCTTATTTTACTCTACAAAATAAAGTACTTACAATAAAATGCATGCTAATTAAATTGAAAAGGAGTCCTTGATATATCTTCATATGCATTTATGAAGCTTGACCTTCATATACATTTATTTCCGATCACGTGATCTAAACCTTCCACTTGGAGAAAACTATAGCGTTAAAGGGAAAATCTATACGGGAGCTTGACCTACTCTCTTCGAATGTTCGTTCTCACACACGGTAACTTCGAAATAAACCTAATACCACATGCTTTTCTTAGTTGGTGTCACCTAATATTGGATGCGACTTTTTCGAATCCTCGTTTTCATATACGGATTTGTCCAATTTATCCTAGCAATTTATACTTCTTTGAATTAATATTATTTAATATTGTATAAAACTTCTTCGAATACAATAACTTCATGTTATTTGTCATAATGCAATTAGGGAAAGACATCGAAAACTGTGTTTAAACAAGTTTATTATAGTTTTGCTAGAAAACACAATTATGGTAATGTGACATAAAATATATTCGTTTCGTATTTTCCATGTATGACAGCTTATGCAGTGAAAAGTTTATTATTAATTTTATTTTACGGGTTTGTATTCGGTTATTAATTGTGTGTATAAATTTCGATCAGAAAAAAAGCTTTTATTTTAATTTTAACCGTGCAGGAAATCATTAAAATAGAACTACTCGTCAATTAAATCCAGAGTATCATGATTGGGCAAGTAGCATGCTCTAATGCCCTAATCAGAAACTCCTGTTTCTGAGCTTAATGTCAGAGAGAGAGAGAGAGAGAGAGAGAGAGAGAGAGAGAGAGAGAAAGAGAGAGAGAGAGAGAGAGAGAGAGAGAGAGAGACGTACGTACAGTAATCTAGGAAAAATACAAGAACTTCTTTTTTACTATGTTATATGAATTTATTTGTAGTTCGTTGATATGTTTGACTCAGAAAGAGGCCTACATAAATTACCACGCGGTAACACTAGTTCGGTGAAACTATTAAAGATTTTCCTCATCATAGTCTGTAGGGATGTCCAACAAGTGAATCTGTCCACTTCCGAAAGTTTGGAATTTTAGTATTTGAAGTATGCGGGTTTAGTTAGTCATTTCTGTGTGATAACTTACTCTTGTCAGCCTGTAAGGTAAATATTCGATTAACTTTTGGCATGAAACATACATGATTTGTACAAACCCGATATTATTTCAAATGCAATATACAGCCCTGGTCTTATTAATTTTGTTGAAATGTTTGTAATTGCTTTATTGCTTTTCGAACAGTATTTCTTATATTCCTTTACAGTAGAATATTTTCGCCTAAAATGGCTACAGTATTTTCAAAATTCAGTTCTTCAGCTAGAAGAGCCGTGTCCTTGCGACATCTATTTTGCTCCTGTTTTATCTTCTTTGGGAAGTCTCTATCTGTGTTTCATGTTCGTTTAGATACTGGCGTGTTTCGAAACATTATTGTTATCGGTGTTCAGCTACATTATGTCTTACGATCTACATTGCGCAATTATTTTGTTTCACGTTTTCACTTTTGATTCATCGTTTCTCTCTTCCTGCAATATTTGCTTGCTTCATTCTTCAGTGACCACTTGTGTTTTTCTTAATACTAATTGACGGCACTTCCGCATAAAATTACTGTATTTATTAAGTTTAATTTGTTAATTATGGCATACTGATTTTCATTTTTCGATTAATTATTTTCTTCTAGGCGTTAAGCATTTCTTTGGTTATTCCGCATTTTCATGGAAATTGCCAACCAAATCTCAAGGTTTTTTCCTTGAAGGTGAGGTTTGACATTCTTGTCACGTGCTTTGGATAATTTCGCTTGCCCTTTTCCTTGCAATATTTATCCGGCTTTTCAGTCTTATTTTTATATTTAAGTTGAAATGTTGTATACTCTAAGGATACTCGGCACTTTCTAGATGACTTGGTTATTTTAGGCTACCACCTACAGCATCAGTTACCAATACTCACCTTTCATTTCCTGGTGGCACATAGAGCAATGTGCTTTTAATATATTTCTTAGCGTTTCATTATTTATACAATAGGCTAGGCCGAGACAAATCGAAATTCATAATTTACATTGAACATATGTTTCGGTAGTTGCGATTGCCAGTAGACAAAACGTAAGAAAATTCTTTGAGAATAATTGATATTTTGTGTGCTTCTTCCTTAATTTATCTTAAAAGTAGGTTTATCTATAGCCTGTATGCAACTTTGGTTCACGATGGAACAGGGTAGGGGATAGGATGTTGAGCATGATTTAAATGTACCGTCTCGGCATTTGCCGGATATGACTGAGGACATAATCCTGACAAAACCTTCAATCGGGATCGGTAAACACAAGGATTTTTCACAGTATATTTCGAGTCCTAAGCCAACCCTCTAGGAAGTAAGCGAGAGCCTCTCGGCTATTCTCATTTATCGCTACAAATTGTATATACTGTATTTTAATTATTATTGTAAATATAAGGTATTACCGTAGAAATGCAAAGGACTTCGTATCAGTGTTGACGGACATACAATATTTTAAGTCACAAGAGATCAGAGCTCAAACATGGCACCGATAATATCAAGACTTTGGGCGGGTCATCAGTCACCCGGGAAAAACAGACTCATGATTTATTTGCTTTCGTGTGAACAATGTTTCGTTCAGAGATGACAGGACTGGAGATGTTACCACAAGAGTACAAAAATGCGACGACGAAATTAGAAGATAATTATGTTTCTCAGGCCTCGCAAGTCGGCTCAAATTATAGATCCTGACCTATGTTAGGGTCAAGCAAAGTCACCGAAAGTGATCCGGTTTCAGCTTCTACATATATGAATGCTCGGATACAATTTACAGTAATTGTATTTGCTGCATTTCCAGAAAGAGTCGTCGTAGAAGCACGCCACCGCTCAGAGTACCATTTCTAGCTATAGATTCAATATTGTGTTGACAATACAAAAAAATCTAATAACAAGTCATCACAGCTTCGCAGTAGCATAATATTAGCGGAGCTGGAAAACCGATGCTGTAGTGAAAATCGAGAATTATGAGTACGAAACGACCTCAAAGGTTCGACATTTCATAAACATAAATATCAGGTTAGCACAAATACGGTTTCCTTATAAAATATTTTACCATTTACTGCTCATTTCGGAGGCAAATTACCATTTACTGTTCAGTTCACAAAGAATGGCAATGAGCATTTACTAAACATAACTATTTTCGCATAGCGATGTCCTTATTTTATCACAAATACAAATTTCCTTTTACGGTTCTTTTCCGATTGAACCAAAATCTAGCTCTCTTCGAGATCATGCGAGACCGAGCCCAAATCCTCCTAAGCGTACGCACACAATCATGTTAGACCGGACCAAAATCCTCCCAAGCACCAAAACATAAACTCACAATCTTGCGAGACCGCGCCTAAGACATTCCAAGCAGCACAGGCTATACTTAAAGCATTGTAAATAAACCCTCACAAAAGTATGTGATCTGAAAAGGCTAAGCATCTATTGCATTACACTACATTGGGAATCATAATGGTGCATAGGCTTCAAATCTTACACCAGACAAGTTCCGGAATAGTACACATATTATAGCCCAGTACCGTTCTTATCTTTTTTAATTTTTAGATACCAACATTGATTATTTGAATTATGTACTTGTCAGTTGCCATGTCATGAGCCACATCACTTGCCACGTCAGTTGAACTGACTAGTGAATGACCACTCCCAGTGAATGACCATATTTAAATTTTAAATAAACCCATATATCAGGTTATCAGTGCTCTATAAGTATGATTAACTCATAATAGGTGAACTGACTAGTGAATGACCGGTCCAACCAAAACTAAAAAATGAACTGATCAGTGAATGACCGGCCATGTGTTTTGTATTAGACAGATAGCAACAGTTCCGATCTATTTCTAGGCAGATTCAAAGTGTAAAGATCCCCCACGTGTCTAGGATACATTATAATTTATATGCTCCAATTTACGGGAAATTAAAATTTATGGAAACAGCTACAGTTCTTCATGTCTATGATATACAGCACTGGGAACTGCTAGAGAATTTGTATCTAATCGCTTATACTGGATTGAAAAATGATAAACAAAAGTTAAAAGTTATTAGCTTTGTTGATATAAAATAACAAGTTTTTACCGATATAAAAAAATATTTTATTGACGTAGGGCTACATCAAAGTCTTGTATCGTGCTTTCATGTCATCGTAATGCAAACACAACAAAATGTCGAGCATTCCGACAACTAGTTAAAAACAAAAGTGCTCAGTGAAGGATGTCTCGTTGGACACCCGGAATAGAGAAAACGATACAAAACAGAGCAGTATGTCTTTGTCAATGAATTGATTGAGGACCAAGAATTTTTGATACACAATTTACAGAAAAATTCCCAAAACCTAGGCCGGAACGAGTGTTAGAGTAGTATCATATAATCATATGGGTTCCGTGCAGAAACTGCTCTTATATAAAAGGTAAACGCCTATAACCCAGGAACTAATGTGAGTAACAAAATTAAAAGAACAAAAAAAGCAGATTTTACAGCAGAAATAAAAGGAGTTCCTAAAAGCAACGTTTTGCTTTCTCGTCATATCGATTGTTATAAAACCATAAGACTCTGTCATTGTGTCCCGGGATTTTCCCCATTGGGGTGCTCCTACAAGACGAGAAGACATCATATTGCAGCAATTATGTAAGTGAACAGCTCATAATACAGTGTAGAAGCTGTGACGAGTGGAGTCATATAAATTGTGCCAAGGTCCCGAATGATACTTGGTTGGAACAGAGCAAACTGGGAGAGGGAACGGTGAACCACGAACAATTATGGGAGTGCAGGAATTGTGAGAATAAGCACACAGTAACTAGTTCAAGCGAAACCCATTCCACCGTAATAGTGTCTGTGCCAGAGATGATGAAGCAACTGAACGAGCAGATCTCCAACTCTAATAAGCAAATGAACAAGCAGATCTCCATTTTGAATAAACACATGAACGAGCAGATCTCCAACTCTAATAAACAAGTGAACGATTTGAATAAACAAACGGGTGAGCAGATCTCCAAGCTAAGCAAAAGGGAGGATGAAAGACTGAGTTAAATTTTGACAGAATAGCATCCTACCAAAAGCAATGTGACCCCACAACAGTTGGAATTACTTAGAAAGAAGGCGGCGACTGCAGATCCTTTTGAAATTTTCAAAGGGGATACAATATTCAGAATATGGTAGCCATGTACCAAGCACATGTCCGGAGGGTGGAATAATCCATGCAATCCCCCAAAACGAAAACGAAAAAGAAACAACAGATTTTAGGCGAAGTACAACAGTGTGAAGAAGATCTGAAAGAAGAAATTTCACATAACTATGCAATAGTGATCCATGCTGCAGCAGTCGAAATTCTGGGAAAAGTAGAAGAAAAGCTCGGTGAGACAATGAACAATGAAATTAATAGCTTTTGTTGTAACACAATAACACGTAGAGCTTTATTATTGGTCTGTTTCACACGAAGAGAGCAATTGGTAGCTTTGATTGTAGGTGTAATGGTAATATACACGTATCCATCAGACCAAAATTTTGGGAGAGGGCCACGAATCATTGCTTTAAAGAACCCCGGGTATCTCTGCTATAGAAACTGTTTTATTTTTTTAAACATTTTGTTACTCACATTAGTTCCTGGGTTATAGGCGTTTACTTTTATTTACGTGTAGTATTTGCACTTAACCCATATAATTATATGATACCACTCTAAGGCCCCAATCGGTCTTAGCTTTAGGAATTTTCTATGACATTCTGTACCAAACTGCCTTGGTCCTTCTTCAATCCACTGACAAAAACGCACTACTCTGTTGTGTATCCTTTTCTTTATTTCGGGAGTCCAACGAGAGATCCTTCACTGGATCCTTCACTGGAGAGATCGCTTTTGTTTTCAATTAGTTGTCTGATTGTTCGACATATTGTTGTGTTTACATTATGATGACATGAAGGCACGAAACAAAACAGTGATGTAGGCTTATGTCAATAAAATATTTTGATATATCGATAAAAAACTTATTTTATATGAACAAGTGTAATAACTTTTAACTTCTGTTCATCATGATTCAATCCTATATATCCGATAAGATACAAATTCTCTTGCAGTTCCCAGTGCTGTATATCATAGCAATTAAAGAACTGTAGCTGCTTCGTTAAATTTTAATTTTCCCTAAAGTGGAGCATATAAAGTATAATAGAGCCCAGCCACGTGGGGGATCTATAAACCTTGAATCTGCCAAGACCAAACCTGTACGGTCCTGATTGTCTGTTGCTGTGTGGCGACAGAAGTGGCGTAACATTAATGTCCTCCAACCAACAACGTATGAGGTAAACACTTTCCTTAGTCGCTCCTAGCAGTCAAGCGTGACGAATGCTGTATCCTGTAAGTAACTTGTCACGCTGTCGGAATTGTCGCTATCTGAGTAATATAAAACACGTGGGTGAATGATAATTAAGAGCGGGGTGAAGTGGGTGGTGGGGCAAGTTGACGGGGTGGTTATTTACTGGCACCTGGTTATTCACTGGTCAGTTCACCTCGGATTTTTGATTGCATAGAACATGAGCAGTAAATGGTAAAATATATTTTAAGTAATCCATATTTATAGGATACACGAAATGATCGGTAAATGGTGATATACATTATGATTAAACCATATTATTTGAGTTCTGAAAATAAGCAGCAAATAGTAAAATACGTTAAAAGTTGGAAAAAACTCTCCAATATTAGAAACCTTTGCGTCTTCGTAGTACGAGAAAAACTCGTAAATGGTAGTTTGGTCACTATGTACATTTCACAAATACATTCCATTAATCTTACAAAAAGAAAATAGAATTAAAATTATAGTATGACTTGTTATTGATGAACAAACCCAGGGACTCCGCAAGAATTTTTAGTTTGGGGTATGTAAAGTTCGAATTGGAGGGTGTAACTTAAGTTTTCATGGTTTGTATCGATTTTTAACCATACAACGTTTTAAGTTGTGGGGCTACGGTCGTGAATTCATGTATTTCATCTTCCCACACGCAGGTCAGCCGGAATCACTACAGAAGCACAGCAGTCAGATATAAGCACGAGAAGAATCTGAAATCATTATCGAGAAAGCTATTAAATTGATGATTGTTTGTTTGTTATCTTAAATAATAACTAAAATAATGTTTGAGTATATAATATATTCCAAGCAAACGAACTCTCATCACAAATATAAACTTATCTTGAAATGTTAGTATAATTTTTAACGAAAATGTTTTTTTTTTCATTGTCAAATGTTGTGAGCTGCATTGAAAGAAGTGGTTTTATAACCTACGAGAAAACGTAATAAAGTACTTACAATTTCTTGATACTCGGCTATAACCCCCGCCAGTTTATTGAAAATATTGACAATAATAATTGAGGAGTTCTATGTAATAACACTTAAAACTTGCCAATAACTTGAAACCATGGTTTGAGATAATAACGTGTAAACATTTCTAACATAGATATTTTTTTTTATTTAACGTTAGTTCATGTGCACCCTATAAAATAACATAGATTTATTCTTCGTCTTCTACAAAAAAAGAATAAAAACAAGAAACTAAAAGTTTGTTCTACTATAACATAAATTTGAATGTTTTTAAAAAGCTTACACAGTTCCCTTTTTGGGATAATGACTTTGTAGGATTCCCACGTATATGTATGGCAGCAGTCGCGTGGTACTGTTTGTGAAAATAAATAAAGAAAAGTAATTGAAAATAAAGGAACACTGTATAAAGTAAACAGAACAATATATATGCAAGAATAATGCATTAAAGCCGTACATGTATTGTGTAGAAACTGGACATGTAACAGTCCTGGGTACTGGAAACAGTCTATGTGTAATACTGCTGGTAATATCTACTCATGAAGATCGCTCACTCCATCCCCGCTGTCTGGTTTCTGGTTTGCAGTTGGGATTTACGGTACATTTTCTCGTACCAAGCAACAGCATGTGGGACCAGAAAACGGAACAAAGTCCATACGTCTCGTTCTTTGGTTGGGATCAGCTGCAGTGGTTGACTTCCGGACAATGTATCTGCACGATTTACGTCACAGTCCGATTGAGTAAAATACTTAAACGGCATGTACGCAACAGTATACGTATGAGCAGCTAGAATACCACCTGATGGTTTGGAACAAAGTCGTGCATACGACTGAATCTTGAAAGAATGTCAAGCTGCTGATGGTTTACGTTTCATTATAGTTGTGAATTCATCCTTCCACTGTTTGATAACAGATGCCCCATTTTGTTAACGTAAAAGTAGACATGTGTTTCCGACTTGCTTTCAGCACTTCCACGAACTTGTCAAAGGTATGCACTTTTCCCTCTTTGGTCACTTTCAGGCTTCACAAACCAAACTTGCTGTCACTGGTTGAAAGAATGACCCCTGACAGGTGATATACGTTTCACTGTAACACCAAATTTCATTGCTATCCAGGAGCAAAATGTTACCATGAGCATATGGTATCCTGCAGCGTCAGACATGAAAATGATCTTTGTACTTGCGCACACTTCCTGTCAATTTTTGTGTAAGAAAATCGTATAAGAACGAACATATGCTACTGGGATCTTCCTTTCATTCAGACTCTAGGGAATAGTATAATGCACTCCTATTGTTTTGTCAACCCTGTTCAAAGAGCTACCCCACTAACATAACTGCAGCAGATACTCATTTTTGTCTCACGACTACCTCTGTTCGTTCACTGTAGCAACTTCGAGACATAAGAAATCGGAATGAAGATTTGCAGGTGTATCAAGTTGATACCAAAGAGTTTAAACATGCGGTTCCCCTAAAAAGAGGCCTCTATTATCGGTATGGGCCTCTATTAAAAAGAACTCTTCAATTACATTAAAGAAGTAACCAGTAACTATGCAATACCAAATTCAAAAGATCTACCCTGGCTCCGTGATCAGCTAATTTCGCTATCTTACTGCGCAACGGCCCTTAGAAAGAAAATCCTGCTGAATCGATCTTGACAGCGACCTTCTGAGGGTTTCCCCACTTATCCAGATGAATGTCCGCATAGAACCTAGACAAAAATAAGTGAATGCAGTTATTTTAGGTCAAAATTTCCCCATTACCTAAAAATACTCAATGAAGCATGGGAATTTGTATAAACGTAGCTTTTAGCTACTCTATAAACATACTAAACGTCCAAGGCAAACAGCTTGTTCTACGGACACCATATTGGAAAATTGCGGCCATTCTTTTTCAATTTTCGCGGAAATCAAGCATCACATTGAAAAAAGTTTCAAATAGTCTGGGTGCCATGTCGAAAAGTTTGTTTTGGGGTGTGGATAAAATGCTATCATGGTTAGATTGCATAGATGTCAAAACCGATTGATGCCACTCTGCAAAATTTAAGCGTTTTCAGTAAACAAAATGGCGTTCAAGATGGCCGCAACAATAATGTTCACTTTGGATTGTGGTGATTGTGACATTGGAGACAACGTTTGTAATGTTTTTTTTTTTTTTTTTGAGTAAGGGAATCTGAATATAATGTTATTTTTCACTTAAAATGAGTTTAGTAACAGATTGTTTCGTTTGTTGAAATTTATGAATGGATCAACTCAAAATTACAAATGAAAATGGAGAAAAGTGTATTTTCAAGTGTGGTCGTCAAGACAAGGTGCTTAAGCTATCAGCGAAACGCATTGAGTCAATTTTATCTGCACGTAAATTGCGCAATGACAACAATTTGGAGCACCAGGAAATACGATTTTCCGATGATCACATTTCATTGGTGGTACAGCCACTGTTTACGCGTTTCAGCCTGCGCATCAAAAACGCATATACATCGTACGCTCAAATGGAGTTGCTCCAAGAAAGATGGTATACCTGAGCAATGTAAAAAATGTGTTCACACTCTACGGAATTGCATTCTGTGTGGTGATCAGTACATTGATCAAAATCCAAAAACAAAATACTTTCTAGTCATGACCATTGACTTAAAGAAGAGTTTTGGACGTGTACAATAAAATAACAATAAATGGACAGATAAGGTGCAGTTGAGGATTTCAAGAGCACACACAGGTTTATGGGCTGTGGTATCAAGGTACCACTGCACATGTCAGAAAACATTTACGAACCACCGACATATTCCTGTCTCAAAAAATAAATTTCTTTCTGATGACTTCTCTCAAGATGATTTTGCTCCTTCTGAGGTAACCAAAAAATGCTTGAAACTGACACTCAAACGTGGAACATCTTGTACCGTACGCAATTCAAAGTGACATATATCAACGACAATATTTGATAACAGAACATGAAGAGACTGAAACTATCATCATTCGGCAGCTCATATTTGAGTTGAAAGACAACGAAAATAAAGTGGTGACAGTGGTGTGTGATGACACTGATGTCTTTGTCTTGTTCTTTTATTATCAATTAAGTATGAAGAATAAAACTACTCAAAGCATGGGGAGCAACAAAAGACATTAAAGCTACCGTAATGAAATATGATAATATAATTCCAAGTCTTGCTGCTGGTCATGCTCTCTCGGGTTGTGACACTGTTGCCTCATACTACGGAGTGGGGAAGAACAGAATTCTGAAGTGTATCTAGTCCGGGTAAGAATTAGATAAATTAAATCATATAGGAAGTAATGGAATAATGAGAAATGCACTACATTTATTGCTACAGTCTATAGAGTATATGACCTTGTATGCATGACAGAAACCAGAATTCTTTTGGAGAAAGAAACAGGGCAAGCCCAACTTCGAGCGCCTTCTCTTCAAACCCTTCCACCTAGTATTGAGTGTTTTGCACTTAATGTTCAACGTTCTTACTTCCGAGTCGTTCAGCTAGTTTCCCTACTTTACTACACATGAATCCAATATTGTTTGGCTGGAAAGAGATGAAGAAAAGAAATAAATTGTACCGATACCAATACCTGACGGCGTTGGATTTGCACCAGACCGGATATTATGGTTATACTTCAAGGTTGACAATACCTGCTCAACAATGAGATCTACCTGTCCTTCTAGCATGATGTGTCAGTGCTATAAAGATAGAGGGAAAGTGTTGCAATCCTTATACTAAACTTCAACTATCCTTAATTAACGAGAAACAACTGTAGTTTTCTGTACTTTAATTTACATATTTTTTTTCTTATCTTAATTATTTTCTAAATAAACTACTTTGAGTTTTTCCCCACTCTTTATGTCCATTTTGGTGTTTCATGACCAAACAAACATACAAAAATGATACATACCCCACATGCCATATTCCAGTAGCAAACCTTTTACGTATGTGGACTTTTAATATGTTACTTGGGTTGCGAAATACTCTCTGTATACCAAGTAATATGATTTTAAGAATTTTTTAACATATCTAATGATTTCGGCTTCTGAAAGTCGTTTCCGTTTGATGTGATTTTCTGGCTTTGGGATTAGTCAAATTAAAAAAGTGGTAGTTACAAAAATGTAACATGCAATGAACATTATTCAAAATTTATTCGGGTGTGGGAAGATACCAAACATTTTTATCTCCATTAAAATGCAACACCAAGAAATGATACACGGGGTTAATTCGAATTTGGCAGAATATGTAGAACATAGGAACATAAAAACCTGATTAGAACGACAGCTGCGTGACGAATCAGAGGCACTGAGTATGTCATATAGGAACAACAATCGGAGGCTGGCCAGAGAACCACAGGCCAATGGTAGGTGACCGTTGATGTGACGTAAGTGTGTGTAGATGGTCGAAAGTTACCTCGTCGTTGAATGTGCCAGCCCTGACATCAGGTTTCAGCATTTGATAGCATAAGAATTGTAAAATATTGAGAGAGCGGTATATCCTTGAACAACATTGCTTCCTGTATTGAACCGACAGTGTTCATAGCGCAGCGTGTAACGTCATCTTGGAACCAAATAGAACTATGTCCACTTTTTGTCAAAATGGAGTTAACCGTGCATTCAAAAACTTGTACTGATAGTTATCAGCTCGGGAAATATCTTCTTACAAAACGACATCAAAGTACCTAAAAAGTTGGAAATGAAATGAACTTATCCATACTTCAAATGGAACTTCAAATTTTAAAACTATTTGTTCAAAATTAACAAATATGAACATAGTACTTTCTGGTTTCAAGGTGAGAATGTGTTCTCCACATTTCCAGAGAAGCACTTTCCAACGACCGTAGCATACAACATGATACGAGGAATTGTGTATGTGGCTCACTTACTGGTGGATGTTGCATTTTCCCCATAATTGTTGTCCTCATTCGAATAATTCTTTTCTGCCTATGATATTGATGAAAGGAAACATATCAAAGAGTTAGTTGAAAGGCGCATTAAGAAGCTAGACAGTGGTATCCTAAGGGAAATTTGATTAGAATCTTCTTAACTCCTAAGATAAACTTTGCAGTACAATATATTGAAGATAATTCGTTCAGGCGTTTGTAAGGTAACTAATCCATACATATTAGAGAAAATCAGTTATGATGAAATTAAATGACAAACCCAATCGTGAACAGTGTCAAAGCGAGATATAAAACTTTCCTTTGGCACACTCAGCCAGTTAAACAATGTTGCAAATTGTGTCACAACTCTCACGCAAACGACTGTAAAGCTCAATCAACAGATGGACAGGTTAGATCCTCTAAATTGCGAAAGATCAGCAATGCATAATTTCTCTCAATATCTTTTTTTTTAATTATTTAATCGAAACCACAGGCCTTAATGCCTATTTATAACGTCTACAATAATTATTACAGTTAATGAACAAAACATATATACCCTTGTTCTTCTTTCTTGTCCAAAGATATTTTTTTTGCAATTTATTCTGTATTATTTTTTTGTAAAATTCTTTCGAGTATCCAAATATGTCCAACTTTGTACAATTCTTACCTATTACGTTATAGGTAGTACTAATTTTCTATGTAAGTGACACATTTAATACATTTGCACGAGCTTTTCTGCAATAGCACAGGCCACTATTTCCCTCCCGCATTCTGAGGGATGGAACATTAATAATTATTTTTGCAATTTATTGGGTACAGTCTATTTTATTGTGCAAAAGTATGTACAAGAAAAGTAAGTCGTTTAATGTTCGTCTTTGATCAAGTTTCTGAAATGTAAAGTTATCAATTCAATTGTTGTAAGATTACTATTTCGGGTAGAAACCAGTTTATATGTAAGAAAACGTAAAACTTTGCATTGTACGTGTTCGATCTTCTGGCAACTAGCTTTCATAGAGGTACTCCATGTAAATGAGACATATTCAAGTCTGAACCTAACATAGGAATAGTAAAGAGTTTTCAAAGTTCTTTCATTTGCAAATTCTTTGTTTGCTCTAACAGGTTCCTAGGTTTCTATATACGTCATTGGTTATACTTACCACATGGGGCGAAAAGGTTAGTTTATTATCGAATGTAATACCTAAATCTTTAATTTAATCACATTTTTTTAAGCTTATTCCACTGATGGAGTAAGTGAAATCGTAAGATTTTCCCGTCTGCTATAGGTCGTGGCTTTGCACTTACCAATATTTGTTTCAAGTCTATTCCTAGAACACCATTTCAGATACTGGATAAACCTTCTTGAAGCAGTAGACATTAATCCAATGACTTTACATTTACAAATGTTTTACGTCGTATGCAAACAGCAACATACAATAATTTCTAATATAGTGTGGTAAGTCATTAACAAATAATAAAAACAGAAGGGGACGAAGATTGAACGGATATACAAACAATTGGTTTTATATTATTTATATGAACTAATTGTCTACGGTTACTTAAATAAGACTTGAAGAATTGGCTCATAGAAGTAGAAGGACTAAAACTGAATCTGGAAAGCTTTGAATTAGTATATTATGGTCTACAGTATCGAATGTTTTTTTCTTACTCCGTGTATACAACATCTATACATTAAAGATATAAAACATCATATATTAGCTTTGAAGTAACTGTAACCTTCTGTTGTTAAATTCTGCCAAATACTTTATGTGTCTGGTTGGTGAGGAGAATATAAGAGTACGTAATTATTCGAATTTCAGCTTGCAGTTTACATATGGAAGAAAATATATACTTTGTAAAGAAGCAATTTTATACAACAATTGAAACACTTCTTAAAATATCATGATAAATCACATTTTATTAGTAAAAAGGGAATTTGTGGTCGGGAAGTGGGACCGGTAAACAATGATATGAACATTACGTCGATTGTCTTTAGTTTATATCGTCCACGTAATTTACATGCAAATCTATAGCACTTCGATCAACACATGTTTAAAAAAAAAATACGAAAACATACAAACTTTCAAAATTTTACTATATTTCAAAGACGATTCACGATCGGAAGATTTTACTTGATATTTACGTTTTATTTTATTTTCTTATCAGCTACATGGACCATTTTTCTGCATTTTAGCGTCTTGAAAAACAAATATTAATTTTTATTTCTTAATCACCCTGATGTATAACCCATATGCTTGTGTCTCCACATTCCAATAGAGGTATTTCAATTTATTCCTTTATAATGTTTTGTGCATTGTTTTATCTCGATCACTTTATTAATTTACACGTTAGTACTTTAAGAATATATAGAAATAATTTTGATTTTTGTTTTGCTGGATTTTGCTACGCACGGGAAACAGGCCTAGAAGTGAGAGTGCTACTTTTTTCTGAGTGTAAGTCATTCAACATTTCGAAGGTTCACGTTCAGTAACAATTTTATTTTTGTGTATGTTACTGATCAATTATGTAAATATTCTTCTTCTACGCATATAGATTTTTGCAAATATTCAAACAAGTGAGAACCAGGAAATAATTGTATAGAAATTTACATACATCTTTCGGTTGTGGAGGGTAGTTTGAAAGTTACTTTTCTTTCTCGAGACGCCTCATAATAAACAGTTTCGATTCAGTTTTTTATCTAAATGATTTGCCAAATATTACAATTTCGTTACAAAAGGTTTCAATGTAAATTTTCAAATTCTAGTGATAATGAGAATATATCCGCTTTTATGGTTTCTTAGTTTCATTAATAAATGTATTCTATTTGTTTATCCGTTAGAGTGAAAACATACTATTGTTATTGTTAGTTAATAGAAAATAGATATACAATACAAAATTCCAAAGCATATGTAGTTTGAAAATGTAGAAAACAGCCAGTAAGTTAGAAAATAATAATATATTTTGCAAAACTAGATAATGATGAAGCTAAAATAGAACGTACTTTTATAAAAATGTTTAATCCTAATCGAACAAATCAAAATTATTAACTATTATCAGTCCCCACTCATAATGAACGACAAGCAGTATTATGCTTTATGTAAATAATACAGGAAGTAGCAATACCACTGGCCAAACATTAAAGGGCTACAAAAACATTTTGAAAGGAGACAAGAAATATATTTCTGGGAGATTGTAGTTTTAAAAATCCACTGTTTGTCGCCATCACTGACTATTTTGTCGTAAATTATATACCTATTTGTAAACTTTAAAGTGTCATAATTGTCTTACTTCCTACATTTATCGGATTTATGAATGCATGTAATGCAAATGTGCAATGAACATAAGTCCGACACGGTATGAGGTAGGTCAAATGTAATAACGGATAAAATGTTGTTGAAATAGTTTCCTGTTATTCTAAATGGCATTTGACCTACTTCGCTTTTATCAAAAAAAAATCCATCCCATACGACGGATTTCATGGTGGTGGTCACTGTATAACCTCTACCCACCACTATACATGTTTGTGCAAGAATGCCGATTTTCCCTCAGGCTTTTTGAAATACAAGTCCGTACAGCCGCTTTTGACTAAATACATGCTGTTTGTAACAAATTAGTACGTGATGCGACATTTTAATGTAATTTTAGTCTTTGGCACACCAAATTACTGTCAGAATACTTGAAATAAAAAAGTTTCTCTTTGTTGACCAGTGTAACTAATGAAATATGAATATCATGCTAATTTCAATTTTATTTTGATAGAAATATAGTGCTTGATGTGACACAAGATATAGTGGGCGGAACATCCACACTAATCTTAAATTAAGTTACCTGTAGTTCTCTGTGTCTAGTGGTCAGTAGCAAGATGATTTCATTATTGACACATTTGAGGAACTTATCAAAACAGCAGATAAATTCTGCCCATCGCCTGTCCGGTAAACCCCCAACATATAAATTAAATATAATACCATAAACACTTAATCGATATTTTTTAGTCATTTCGTCACTTATTGTAGCTTGCGGAGCATTGATATCATAGTTTGAGAATTTTCAATTTGTTCATTGAAACAACATACAAATAATTTGACAAAGCCAAAGAGATAGGTGAAAATTGCCAGCAAAGTTTTTATAATGTGTTATTGAGTACTGCAGTATCCATAGATACGGATTTCAATTTAGATCTGTCAGTTATGTTGTTATTGGCTATAGAGGTGTATATAATCCTATTAACATTATGAAGCATAATATGTACTTACTACAATCATCACAAGATTTGGGGCACTTGAGCGTCACCCAACTGTGTTTACATTTTCCTTTAGATGCCCATTTCTCACACTTTTTTGAGTAGTCCTTGCAAATGAATTCTATGGAAGAAACCAGTATTTAATTATTGTCTAAACTTAAATTTCTTGAAATGTGTTCTATATTAAGTAATTATTCTGACATCACCTGCATTTCAAATACGCACAATCACATAATAATACATTATTAAATTGACTAACGTACTAACTGCACTAGTTAACCCATAAAACTTACTCATGGCTTGAAATAATCAATAAAACCAAGAAAAATATTATTGAAGTTTTGCCACCTTCTGGTCGAAAGTAGATCGAAAGTCCTTGCAAGGAATTTTCTTAATTTTGAACGTCCTATACCTTTTAGATTTGTCATCATAAAAATTAACTAAAATGATGTTACGTAATGCAGCTATTAAATATATTTGAAGAATGAACAATATTGTTCCTGTTAGCTAATCTAGAATTTGAAGTCTCATATGCATTTAAAAGTATATGTTCTCCTACGTAGTATAAACTATGTTAATTCTGAATTACTCGATGTAAAAGAAAAGTATTAAAAATATATTATGTTGCAATTTCATAAATAGTTTTATTTTCGTTAAACACATGTTAGAAAACTTATGTATCATATCCAACTGATATGCATTATAAGACAATAAAATGCTTTCGGTAATATCGAAAGAATTCGAAATTACATGGATAGATTATGTATCTCTATGGAGCACGTGAAGTTTCAAGTTTATGTAATAACAACGCACTTTTTATGACACCAAATTTTAATCGGCGCTAACCGAGGCTCGTGAAGGGAGTACATATTTTGTGAAAAATATTTTTATTTCATTAGGTTTTCGATGTGCTCCTATTTTTTACGCCAACGCATTTCGTTATAGAAACTTTCTTTCACGTACTGGTCATCTGGTTTCCGACAGGTTAGCATTGTCCGAGAAAATGATACATTCCAAATTTGGTTTAAAATGCCCAAATGTGAATAAGCAAAACTCCAAAAGCGCCCATACACCGTCGCATTTATTTTGAACTTGAATTGTATTTAAGGCATTTAGATTTTTGAGGTTTACGCGGAAGTTTCCTTGTCTTCACGAAAGCAAAATAAATGTCGCACACTATTGAATGGTTAGCATTATGCATACGTATCACTATATGTCTTCTTCAGTATATTCCCTTCCAACAAAAAAGGAAATTAATTTCCATAAACATTTCGCGATACTAATAACCTAGAGACTAATGCAATGACAGAGACCCTTGTCGCATACCACCAGCAAATCACAAAAATTAAAGCGATTTTCTGTTTAAAATTTTAAGTTGTTGATTAGGTTTCGTTCATAGAAAGAAAGTGTATCGGAAAGATTTTCTTAATTTCATGCTGTTATGCTCATGTAAAATATCTTGTTTCCACTCAAATCTTGTACGTATCAACAAAAGTAGTTTTAGCACTCCAACACATCCGAAAAGACACACATACCCTATTTTAAAGGAACTTTAATTTTATAATATTTTAAAGTTGTGGGGGTATAGTAAACAATATGTTTAAATTTAAAATGATATGTGTTATTTTATCCATTAAACAGAAAGATTATTACAATTGTAAAAATCAATTAATAGTATGAAAAGTATAATTCTAATAAAAATGAAACAGCTGTACAGCTAAAAAGTAGAGCAAAGTTGGAAGGAGAAAAATCGAGTAGGTATGAACATCAAAGTATTTTTGAGTCCGCTAGCTGGTACTAGGAACCGACGATCTCTAGTACCAGAAGTGCACTCTATACCAATTAACCACCGCGACCAAAATTAAAATATGAAACGAGTGGAACGAAAACATAAGCAAGAACAATAATGACATACGAATTTGTGAAAAAATAAATGCCTTGAAGGGAAGAACAATAAAATTTAATAATTTAGAAAATAACTAACTACAAGTTTATGCTGAAATATTTAAAATCAGACTCTGAAGTGCTACGGAAACTCATGAGGACTGTTAATACGTAAATCTCTATAGTAGTGAAAAAGAGATTGAATCGAAAAGATTTCTACAGCGAAAACGTTATTAAAACTGACAAGAATTTTCTATTGAATCCGAATTGGTGAATGTAATTATTGTTTTTAGCATTGCTTACAAGGTTTATGCAATGTAATTATGAGAATATTACAGTATGTTTGATTCGACTTTATGTTCCTTGGCAAAATATCAGAATATCCATTAAAACCGTTAATATACCGAAAGAGAAAAGTAAATATAAAGTTATTAATACTCAACACACCCATGTTTGCTACCTCTTAAATATGGAAGACAAATATGGCGTTAAAGAGACATTATAATGGAGCATACAGATTAATTTTTTTTACAGATTCGCTTCAGCAGGAGCCAGAGACTAAGTAAATAATAACTCAGGGATTCGAAGGCGTGGGAAGACAATCTTTCACCTCTATGAAGTGTAAGTAATCTCCATTTGCTTATTAATCACTGCGATCCGAATTAATTACTAATCACATATAAACAACTTAATAACAACGCCGATCTCTTTCTCTTACACAAACAGACTAGAAGTTAATTCTCATTGACCCTAATTTGGTACATACTACTTTTGTTTGTCTAAAGGAAATTATTAAATTTGTGACCACAATTACTATACATTCGTATCGATTGTAAAGCCATTGATTATTTTCTTCAGTTTATAGTGTTTTAAAATTATAAGCGTTTATTCTCATTGACTACGCAAATTAATACATTAATTAAATGATACGTGAAAATCAACTTCAATTTAAATATACACCAACTCAAAGTTTGAGTTCGAAATTGACTTTCATGATGGTGACTATAATGAATGTTACTACATTGACCCTACAAATGTTAATATAAATGTTAAGAGAATGAAATATGCTCGTGAGAAAGAACATTTGTAATATTAAGAAATAGAGTACACAGTATTATTGGAGTAGTATAAGGTTTATTTCATTAAAAAAGTATAGTAAGTTAATTTCTAATTAAGTTAATTAGAAATGTGTGAGTTAATTTCGTACACCACTAGTGACAGCAAAACTAATAAGAGTAATGTGTGATGTGATAAAATGAAAACATGGTAATATCGCCTGATGTAAATTCAAGATACACTTTTCACACAACATTAGGTATTTCACAGAATGTACTTATAATAACTAATCGTCGGAACGACAAAACAAGTACACCCGACGTAACGCCACGATCGGGTCCTTTTTAACCCTTGTCTATTTATAATATCAAATAAAGTATTTATTCAAAATCAAGTTTTTATAGTGCACGTGTTTATTCATTATATTGCAGTTATAGCATTGCATTGTATTTATTGTATTGTATTGTATTTATTTCCCAAGTAGAGATTACAAAATAATGAAAACATACAGAAACAAACTAATACATCATATAACTCCTTTGTATCCACTCGCATGAAAAAGTGAAATTCTTTGTAGAGCAAAGCATATGTGACTAGAGCTGTGCAACAAGCGGATTTCGAGCGCTCGAAATCCGAAGCCCGAAGCAGTCACGCTCGAAACGTGGGAGAACTGGTAAAAATCCACTTTGAGCGCTCGAACTGTTTGAGCGGAATTCCTGCTCGAATTACGTCATCACATTACATGTTTGTCTTTATATTCCTGTAACTGGTTAAAGAAGGTTCAGTGTTGCCAACTAACCTAATAATAATAATGCGTTAACTAACAAAAAACTTGGAACTGGGATAGACTATACACGAAATCACGATCCAAATATACGAGAGTTGGTCAAATAAGTTAAATTCACAATTTTCAACATATCTCAACAAAACTTTGCACTACTTAGTAATTTGACAAGACAAGGAACATAAGAGTATTTCCGAAACCAAGTGTTCACCAATATATACGAGGGTTGGTCAAAATATATCAAATCCACAATTTTCAACATACCTCAACAAAACTTTGCACAAGTTAGTAATTTGACAAGATGAAGAACATAGAGTACGCTCAAAACAAAAATGTTGACCCATATATGCGAGGCTTGATCGAAATATCGCAAATCCACATTTTTCAACATATCTTAACAAAACTTTGCCCAAGTTAGTAATTTCACAAGACGAAAAACATAGAGTACGAGGCGCGCAGGGTTAGCCCCCCCAATTATGAGTTCTGGAACAAAAACTACTAAAATCGTTTGATCGCGTTTGATAGCCAACAAACTTCGTTTGATCGCGTTTACAACTACAAATAAAACGAAAAATTACTAGGGGGGCTAACATAGAGAATCGTTAGATCGCGTTTGATCGCCAGTCACTTTCGTTTGATCGCGTTCCATTATTACAAAATTCGATACTCAAAAATTGGCCTGTGGGGCCACAAAATAGAAATTTCTGGAATTTTTACTCTGAAAATATTTCAAATTTTTAAAGTAAGGTAAGATCATCTTTTAATACCGGTCACTTTCGTTTGATCGGCATTGGAATATTAATTATAAGAAAATAACTACTAGGGGGGGCTAATATGGCATATGCCCCCTTTCCCCTCCTGACGCTACATTCGAAATAAGACATACGGCAAATGATAGACCATCGTTACATCGCATTTGATCGCCAGTCACTTTCGTTTGATCGCGTTCCATTATTACAAAATTCGATACTCAAAAATGGGCCCGTGGGGCCACAAAATTGAAATTTCTGGAATTTTTACTCTGAAAATATTTTAAATCTTTAAAGTAAGATAAAATCGTCTTTTAATACCGGTCACTTTCGTTTGATCGGCATTGGAATTTTAATTATAAGAAAATAACTTCTAGGGGGGGCCTAACATGCATATGCCCCCTTTCCCCTCCTGACGCTACATTCCAAACAAAACACACGGCAAATGATAGACCATCGTTAGATCGCGTTTGATCGCCAGTCACTTTCGTTTGATCGCGTTCCATTATTACAAAATTCGATACTCAAAAATGGGCCCGTGGGGACACAAAATTGAAATTTCTGGAATTTTTACTCTGAAAATATTTTAAATCTTTAAAGTAAGGTAAGATCGTCTTTTAATATCTGCCACTTTCGTTTGATCGGCATTGGAATTTTAATTATAAGAAAATAACTTCTAGGGGGGGGGCTAACATGGCATATGCCCCCTTTCCCCTCCTGACGCTACATTCGAAACAAAACATACGGCAAATGATAGACCATCGTTAGATCCCGTTTGATCGCCAGTCACTTTCGTTTGATCGCGTTCCATTATTACTAACATTCGATACTCAAAAATGGGCCCGTGGGGCCACAAAATAGAAATTTCTGGAATTTTTACTCTGAAAATATTTTAAATCTTTAAAGTAAGGTAAGATCGTCTTTTAATACCTGCCACTTTCGTTTGATCGGCATTGGAATTTTAATTATAAGAAAATAACTTCTAGGGGGGGCTAACGTGGCATATGCCCCCTTTCCCCTCCTGACGCTACATTCGAAACAGAACATACGGCAAATGATAGACCATCGTTAGATCCCGTTTGATCACCAGTCACTTTCGTTTGATCGCGTTCCATTATTACAAAATTCGATAC
>JAGDQP010011657.1:2892-52413 GCA_022664845.1 Lepisma saccharinum
TTCTATTTTGATGCTGTCCTGTTGTCCATAATCTACATTCTCTTTCTTTCCTCTTTTGCCTTCCCACCATTCGTTCCAATGCGTTTTTCAGTACAAGCTCTTCTCAGACAATGACCCAACAAATGTTTGTTTGTGTGGGTGGGTGTGATACACATCAGTAATTTTCAGTCATTTTTTTAAAATTGCATATTAGTTCTCCTTAGGTCTCCTTTCATATCTATGAAGGAAATATGTACGTTTAAAACCTTTTTCAGTGTAAGAAAACAATAATTAGTTGAAGCAAAAAAGTAAACATTTTAATATTTTTCATCAGTGCAGTGAATTTACAGAGGAACACTTATAGTTAACTGCCAATTTTACAATGGATAAAATGACTTGATTGGATTTTACACTACATAAAACGGCATTAAGAGTCCCTCCCTCTACACACACACACACTTAAAAATCTATAAATACCACACTGCATAGTGGATATATTGTATAATTCAACACCAATTTAGACCTAAATAAGATGATTAAAAAAATAAATAAAAAAAGCAACAACATAGATTTTTACTTTTTATTTGTAGGTCGGACTAGAATTTCCTATATTATTTTTATAGTAGAAGTAAGTCGGACAACGATTAGCGTTCTGCCGCTTTCGGTATAAGCTACTGGTGGTATAATTTCGAAATAACACCGCATTGCCTATAAGCAATAAATTATTTTTTTAGATGATGTGGTCTTCCCTTTGTTACAACGTTGTTGATAGTGAAGACTTCTAAAAGGTTTTAAAAACAAAAAATACTGTTACATAACCAAAAAACAATAAAATAACAACTTGAAACTTGTTCTAAGAAATTAAAAAATCGTTTAAAACTCGACAAAATGCAGTTTCTAACATACACTGTGACTCCTTCCCCCACCCCATGTTTATAGAAGAAGCTTATCATGGTACACTTCATGTTCAAGAATCGATAACTTTAAACTTCTTGCAAAATAAATATTAATTATACTAAATATTTCAAGACAATTTAGGATATTAGTTTATCTTCACTGCAAAAAACTGGGAGGGCCCAGGCCGCCTCTGCCTCTTACCCTGTCTTCTAGCCGGCGACCTACAAAAACATGACAGTTGATTTGCTGTTTACATTAACTTTAGCGATTTACGACTTCATTGAGCATGTAGCTTGTATGGACAGATCTCGCCTGATGCACGGATGTTTGTGGGTTTTAGAAAAGACAGCACTCGTATCAGGGAAAGGAGACGAAGTCATATTTACTAAAATGATCCAAACAATAAAATGTTTGTAATTTTTGGACGGATGGGATCAATTGTATTAGCTAGGGATTCGAATCATGTCTCCGGTGAGAATACGAGGCAGAAAGCGACGCAGAAACCTCTAAGCTGCCACACAATCGTCACCTAGGGTGCGAAATTAAGTGAACAAGTATATAGTTGTTGTTTTTTTTTAACTTAAATTTATATTAAGGCCTTTAGGCATCTGAGTCTCAGACCGAACAAGTGTCAATTAAAACTTACGTCGAACCGAATGACGACGTTCCGAAATGCGTACGGTGAAACTAGCGTGAATTCTTTAAATGGAGAAAACTAACCGAATTGAAACCTAGATAGCATGCGAGCTTGCGACAAGGTTGTCAGTCACTTGCTCTAAGCTTGTTAAACTTAATATTGTATTCAAGGTAATAAACTAGAATCAAACTTGTTGGAACAACATAACTGGCTTGGTTGTTATAACCTAATTGAAACTTGTTGTAATAAGCAGTTATGCGAGGAAGCATGTCAAATTTGAAATTTGTTTGAATTTTGTTTCGTTGCACATCTGCTGTGGTCTGATTGCGATGAAGTTACATCACGTGCCACAACTGTTTGGCCGTAAGTTATTTTCCGCCAACATCCACATTTTTGCTACAGACATCTCTTGCGAGCTGATGAATTAACTAAGTATAAATGACGATTGAAAAGCCAGCTAAGTCGTGTGATTCCGTGGTATGGTGACTACAGTATCGGATTAGTGTGCTGTGGATCCTCGGATCGATCCCCATCTAGGGGAATTCTTTTTTTTTTTTTTTAAAAAAGAAGTACATTATGTTTTTCTTTCTTGTCCTGTCAGGATATATCGACCTTGTTCCTTGTACACTAGACTGACTGATTCAACCTTTTTCGCGTGACTTGTTAAGCTTGCATTAAGTTGTTCCACTTCTCAAAGTAAGCTTGATTCATTTTTGAGTCAGGTCAGAATTGCTATGTGGGAAGAATCTGCTAGATTAGTCACCACGTTTATACTGGTTGTATACATCCAGGTTACTGAACTCGAATCTGAAATAGGCGTGTTGATAAAACACTTTTGGGCATCCCAGGGCGACCAACACATTTTTGTTTGTTAAATGAACACACCAAACAACGCAATGAATGTGTTATCAATGCTCATTCAACACAATGGAGAGTATCATACTATAACTATCACAGTATTGAATCAACATGAGTCACCGACCGAATCAACACCGTTTGTTAAGATAAAAATGTGGTTGTTGCCCTGGGACACCGAAAAGTGTTGAATCAACACATCTATTTTTTGCTGTGTGCTTTCATTGTATGAATTCTTAGAATGGAGAATGCTAACCAAATGAAAAAAAAAAAACCTGCCAATTTTAGAGTCATTATTTAAAAATCAATTAAATCAAGATTACTGAATCCAAATCTGAAATCAGTTTCTCTTTTCCTATTTTTTGTTCTGTTACTGATGGACAAAATTAAATTATAAAATGGGGCGGAGTGTGCAATAATGGTGTTCTAAATCAAGCGTAAAATATGCATAACATTTTCGAATAAGAAAACTAATTGCTTGTATTGGTTAGGGCAGTACTACCTCGGGCCCCGCGTTTTGGATAACACGCCATGATATATGCAGAAAATAATGTTATTATTGAATAAACTAAAATCGAAAACTAAATAATTTACTCAACGAGGCAAATGTTGACTCAAATTAAGAAGACGTAGCCCCCCCCCCCGCCCGCGCTTTGGATTATAATATTTTTCACACGAAAAACTACATATGGTATCTAGTGATATTCTACAAAGGGAGAAAGAAAATTAAACTGTCGCAATAGAGAACAGTAAGCAATCGTGTGTAATATATTTAATGCTTTATTAAATGAAATTAAACATAGGGTCATTTGGGGGATTCCGACACTTCTTAACTTACAACACTGTAGATTGCACAATAGTCAGCTCGTGATGTAAACAATAGTCGAGGAAGAGACTACGCAGTGTGCAGAAACTCTGCACTGATTCATGAGTTTGTGTGTTGTATTTGTGAAGGACCAGAATCATATTTGTAAGTTAGGTTGTCCAGAAAACGTGACTGAAATGACCCTGTTCTAAAATAGAAGATTCAATTCTTAAGTTTTTATGAACAAAGTGTTGATCAAGGAGTTCGAAGTCATTGTACACCACCAAAGGGTGTGTACAGGTAGTTTCATTTCCTTGATTAAATGCTACTGACTCCGAAAATTGATATATTCTAATATTAGGCGTCTTGGGGCAATCCCGACATTACATTGTGGGGTAATTCCGACACCTTCACTAATAGTAAATTTCGACTTTCTTAGCAAATATCTATGTGGCACTATTCGTGTAAATTACAAAGATGTCTGTCTCTCTTAGTTTTCCATAGGAAACTTTGTTCGTGTAACTTCGCCTTAAAAACTTCGAAAGACTGAGAGCAAAGAAAACATGTCTTCAACTTTTGATGAGGTAAGAAATACGATGAGACTTACTACAGCTGGAAATCTCACGTTCTCCGTTACATGTTGCGGGATACAAGAATAAAGAAAAACACGAATTTGGGGGTGGAGGGATTGCGTGGGTTCGACCATCCTGCTGAGGTTTTTTGTCACACCAGGCAAATGCCGGGCCAACACCTTCCCAAATCCTTTCCTCTCCCATATCCCGGCTTGAGCCTTAGATGCCCAAAGGCCATAAATAGAATTAGAATGCGGAGGGGGAGTCAAACTTCGACTCCCATCAAAAGGAAACTGAGTTTAGCAGAGATTCTTTGGGATTTGGACTAACAAATAGATTTGAAACTTCTGAAATTAACCTAGTAATAAAATCCCTGAAAGTTCATTTGCTCCTTCAGGTGTTTACTTTGAAACTCTGAATGAACTATCAACAATACAGCGTAATTTGAATGGATTCTGATCGAGTTCTTCCACCCTTTGTCTGACTTTCGTTCTTAGAGGTAACGAGGAAAGCTAGCGATGCGATTTTTAAAAATATTTTATTCTCTTTAAAATCGCTTTTTTTTTAAAATAGATAATCTGTCAGATGACATTTCCACATGCAATATCAATTGTTCCTAAAATGTTACTGAATATATAGTGATAATTGTCAAATGTTTACATGTCTTCATTTGGTGTCGAAATTGTCTCAATAAAGTGTCGGAATTACCCATATAGTGGGGCAATCCCGACATTTCACACTAGTCTCATTTGAACACCCTCAGTTACCACAGAATTCAGATGCGCAGAGTGAAACGTATATTAAATGAAAGAAGAGATAACAGGCTTTATGAGGACGTGAAGAGATCTCTTCTTAGTGCTTCATAAGTTGGGCTAGGATTTTCATGATTTAGCATATCTCTTTCGATAAGACTGATTACTTGCTAAAGCATATAGAAATTCATTTCATGAAAGAAGTGACTAATTAAATAAAGGAAGTTCGTTGTAGCATATTTGGCAATTTTTTCATTCTAATGATTTTTCGGTCATATTGAACATATGTTTACTCTGTTAAGCTTTTCATACACTTCATATAGCCAAGGTTTATTTCATTTCTTCCTCTGAATTCATTAGAAGTGTTGTATTCTTTCAGTTTTTTCTGCGTCAACTGTCAAATCTTCTTCCTCCCATATGTTGTTGAATGTACGAAATGGACTTGGCCCTCAAATGGTCACGGCAAATATTTGTTTATTGCTCGGTGATAAGCAGGTACCTTTCAAAGTAAATTACAACTCATGCAATCTTTAAATTTGTTAGGGCATATTTTTATATTATATTTGTAGAGCATAATTATGATTTTTAAGGTCATAAATGTATATTTCAGTCTGCATATTTTGGTTATATTTAAGACATAAAAATCCTAGTTCTATTCATAAGAAACGAAAAATGCCGATGTATCGGTAATTCACCAACTTACCATATTTTGTAATATTTTCTATAGTGATGAATATGTTTCATATGTAACACAATTATAGTCTTTAATCTTACTATTTAAAATAAATGATTCATTTCACAATTTAAGTATCGATTTAAGAATTTTATTGACAATTGCTAGTAGTATTGGTTCAACGAAGTTTTTCTAAACTGAAACTGACAAAGGAAACTATCTTAGAACTACAATAACTCAAGAAAGATAATCGAATTTGATCCTACTATTAATATCCCAGTAAACATGCAGCAAGTTTGCTGCAATATTGACATTGCAAGGCTGCAAAATCGTACAGCAAACTTGCTAACTGACGGATGCGAAATTTGCTACAAACACTGCACACCAAACTTGCTACAAACAGTTTGGAGACCAACATCGAGCCTGTAGCGAGAAACGATTTCTGTCTGCACTGCGATTCAAACTCACGATCTTCAGATTTGTTTGTTGTCCGTCACTCCACGGGTTCTTCTGCTGAACGAAGTACATTTTACTAGTCCTTTTATCATAAATTGTCTGCGCTAAAATCAATGGGTTTTTGCTTAAGAGCACGTGCTTCTGAAGTCTGCCGTGTGGTACCTACTACTGGAAAGAACCAGCGACTGAAAGTAGTCGCCAGAGTCATCTAGCGGCAGGCTTCAAAATCACGTGCTTCTTAGCGCAGACGAAAATGTGTAGTCGTGATAAGTCTATCCTATTTAGTCTATGCTTTTATGTTACTAAAACAGTTTCTGGAATAAAGGCATTTATGTAGAATTTTGAATTTTATTTGAAGGCCTTTAGGCAACTATGGCTCAGGCCGTATGGATGATGATGGGATGAATTGGTGGAATGAAGAAAGTGGGAGGAAACGGGAGCACCCCGAGAAAACCCACGCACACGGTGTTTGTCCACCACAAAGCCCACATGGCATGAGCAGGGATCGATCCGACGACCCCTAGCACCAGAGGTGAGCGCTACATTTATGTAGACTTTAATTACAAACTGGGAACTGAAGTCTACATAATCAGAGGGAAAGCTTATTGATCATGTGTTAGAGTACTTTCGCTAAGTTTAAATCCTTCGTCATTGCAGATCTCTTTTCAGCTAGTTACTTAGAAAGCACAAGTAAATTGCACAACACTTTAAAAAACTGATAAATAAATTGCCATGGCAAGTGTGAAAGTTTGCAGCAAAACTCCTAGTCACAACTCAGCAAATGTACAACAAACTTGCCAGATATCAATTTTCGAATATATGCTTTGAAAAGGTTGAGTCTACGCAAGCGTTGCTACACCATTTCCAGTCTCCGACGGGTTGGATTCCAACACAGATCTCCCAGTCTGAAGTCCGATGTTCTATCGACTGAACCACGGTGGGATGCCCTGAACGTGAGCACAAACAAAATTGATGGATGATACAATATATATATATATATATACTTTTAACTTCACAACGCAGGCGAAACAACGAAAGGTAGGACCATGACGCCGAACAAAACATTATTTACTGGAGTGTCGATAATCGCAGTTACAACCGTTTTGTTTGAGCAAACGAAATAATCTTGTGACAAGTTTGCAAGGACAAATTTACGTAAATAATGAGTGGAAAGAATCCCTGCAATCCGGGTATATAGCAAGAGAAGTGAGTAAGAAGTAACACTTCTGTGTTATTTCTTTACCTACTACAGGGTACAATAAATAATAATAATAATTTGTAGCTGGCAAGCCAATGCTTTTATTATCTCGAAAAAAAAAAATAATAATAACTACATAAAATCATAAAAATGGCAGTACACATTTGGTTTGGCATTAAATACAGTTATTCACATCCGTTTACCATAATCGTTTCTCTATATAAGGAAATAGTTTTCGATTCATTATGTACATATCAACACACACACATATATGCAATTATATACTCATATGTACACACGATTGTCTGAAAATATATTTCATGCTTAAATATATCTTCTGCAATTGACAACAATGAGCTGATGCAAAATATTCAAAGAAAATAATATATTTTTAAATTGGAACAAGTACTTACAGGTGCATCAGTAATATAAGATCAGAAATAACATTCAGTTTGTGTTGAGAGAGAAAACTATTATGAAATCTTTATTTTAGACTTCTTTCCTTTGGTTTCCTACCATAGTTTTCTAAGTAATATGTTTCTCCTATGTGTCTTTTAATTTCGTCGCGATCGATACATATATGATCTAACAAAAGCAAGGCTCGGTTAATTCTACGATGTAAACGCCCTTGTACTAGTAAGTTTCACAATTTTACAAATTTCAAGATAAAATTCGGGAATAAAAGACACTTGCTAACCAAGTAAGAAACACAGAGATAGTCATTCAACTCAAGATCAACGCGAAAGTTCTAAATGACTAGTCACCAGAACAAGTAAATACTTTCAAAAGTAAAAATAATCATTTAATACACCACACCGTATCAATATACAACCCGTGAGGAAAACTCGGCGGGCCTCTGGTGGCCCGCCATAATGGCTGGTGGGCCACCAGCGGCCCGACGAGCTTTCCTCATGGGGAAGGCAGATGTAAATTCACGTTAAGTTGAAGGAATACTAATAATACTGTACTGTATCAATCGGTATGAACAAAGCAGCAACATCACACAAGCTGCTGACATACATACGAGAACACTGACCGCTGCAGTGGGCAGGGTCGCATGACCGTGGAAACTGTTTATCTTTTTTTCAATTTCTTCACATCTTCGCAGTATATATTGGTAGATAGTTCTCTCAATACGATGTTCGGAAGATTATAGTCAAACATCATGGCAAGTTTCCATATAACAACTCTGATCATCTTATTGCGAGGCCCTAAGTATATTTCATTATACCTGTTTACATATATTACTTCTTTCTTGCATTTTCCGTCTTGAATCTAAAGCATGGCGTCCACTGACAAACACAACTTTCTAGAAAGTGCTCGTAGAGACGTTATGTTACCATCCACCAATATATTGATGAGACTTAAAAAAAAAAAAAAAAAAAAAAAGGTAAAACTATCCCCTGTGCGATACGCTAGCGCCGTGAACGGCGCATGGTGGACGTGGAGGTAGCGCTCCACATTTTCTTGACCTACGGTACGAAGTGAGGTGGGGTGGTCAGTCCCACGCTCGACCGCCTTTACCTTCCCAAGGTGCCCAGGAGACACTGGTACTCAATTTGATAGCTCGGAGTGCCAGGCATGGGAACACTGCGAGAAAAGTCTCCAGTGTCCTGGCCGGGATTTGAACCCGTGCCGCAATAAATAAACCGTTCACATTCGCGAAAAACTTTTCACGAACCGTACCTGTACCCATTTTCATGTTTCTCCACACTTTTCTTAATTTTTTTTCCTTTTGTAGCCCTTTCTCCCTGTTTTGTGTTCCGAGAAACACTGTTGCCAATATGTCACGAAACTTTGTGTAAAATTTTAAGCACTACTCATTTTGAATCTGAATTTTATTTATGGCATTTAAGCATCTAAGGCTCAGGTCGAAAAGAACAACGCATATCTGAAGCATTTATTTATAGTTATCCTGTGTGTGTGTGTGACATGACTTTATAATAATATCAATCTGTATATAATTATTTGGTTAGATTTAACATTTTTCCCCCCTGTGCGTTGAGTAATGCTATGTGTTTTTTTCTTAAGTTAGTACAATATATTTTAATTCAACTGTAGGAGTAGAAACTAATTAGTTGACAATGGAAATTGATGAGTTCTTTTTAGGGTATTTCTTAACTATTTTTCTCCATCTTGGCAGTCAGGACATTGCAATAAAGTTTGATTTGCATCTCATGTTGTTCGGTAGTTTGCAGTCGAAATATAGTTTCTTTTTGTGATCTTACTCTCTTCAATAGAATTTTTACTTTTCTTTCTACTCTGTTTGAATACCAAGGGCGAGAGATTAGTGCTAATATGTGGTCCTTTTTTTTAATTATATAGTATTAGTGATCGATCTACGTACAGAAACTACATTTGGACAAGCAGTTCCTTCAGTTTCTTTTAATAATTAATACACAAACAGCGTTTTAATGCTTCAATAAAAAAATCTGAACTAATTTTATGTTGTATCCCACGCTATGAAGTTTTTCTACAGATGTATGTTGGTTGTAATCCCCGGTGGGAACACAAGTAGTCCTGACCTTACATTAAACTGTAGATTCTGTTCTTAAAAGTGTGTCATTCGATGGAAGGAAATGGCAAACCTCAATTACCATCATTCATAAGCATGTCGTATAATAGGGAATGTTGACCGTTTATTGAAGTAGGACTCAACGAAATATTAGATTTTTCTGACAAATTAGTCATCAGACGTTTGCATACTCAATTCTTATTGCAATTTTGAACACTTTGTAATTCTGAGCTCATATTTTACAAAGGTTTCTGTACCTAAAATTCGCTTTTTGATGCGGCGGAACTACTGAAGAATGTTTTGTCAGTCTATATATGGGTGATTACAAACTTCCCAAAAATATATTTTTTTTTTTCCATATTTAATTTCCTTTTGAAGTCTCTGAAGAAATTGGCGGCTAGATCGACAAAATGATCGTAAGATTTGTTCAAATATTACATGACGGTTGTATAATCGAATGCAACGTATACGTAGGAATATTAAAATTTTACATGTTTATGAGAAGTATGTATCTTGGATTACGTGTATAGTGTAGTCATCAAGGAACAATTACCACATTCAAATATATACTTTTATTTGCATCATAATTGTACGACCTACTTGGTAGACGAATATCTATCTATATAATAGGTTATATTTGAATAGAAACGAAAGGATTTGTATTTACGTAGTTTCGATGTAAATGTCCACATAGACAAACAAAATGGCGGATGTTCACATCAAAAACAGTTGACGACATACTGTGCGTGCGCCAAGTACTAATGGGAGGTGGGTTTTGGCAAGGGTATTGTGTGTTGAAAATTGAGATGGATACAATAACAAAAACTGGTCAGTAAAGGAAATGGAGAAAGTGATATGCAGTCAGAGGAAGTGGGACTCCGTACAGGAAACGCAGTTAGAAAAACTGGGATATAGTATAGAAGACAAGAGAAAGCTGGATACAATATAGCAAACGTAATACAATAGGTAAAAAGTGTGATTCCGTATACGAAACCCAGTCAGAGAAAGTGGATTCCAGTTTAGGAAACGCAATGAAAACTGAGTAGGTTTGCCGAGTCAATCAGAAAGTCAGTCAGTATAAGTAATGTTTAGGAGGGGAGGGACGGGAATATATTGAAAGCTGACATAGAAAACAAACGAAATGGACTGGAAGTGAATGGGCAGGGGACGTAGGGAGTAGAAAAAGGTTACTGCAGGTTTAGGTCAGGCTTCAGTTATGCTCTCAAGCTCTGAATGAAAACTCCTTCCCAAAGACGTCCTGTGGGTGTGTTTGTGGCGGGGGATAGGGTATGGATTATAGATGCACGGAAACTGTCATCGAAATCAGTATTGCGCAATTGCGTGTGGGTAGAAACTGGGGAATCGGATCTGTTGGTGACTGATTATTGACACGAAGGTTTAAGGGACCTCCTGTTTCCCTTACATAGTCAGCTCTGGTCCTTACATAGCAACTGTTCTATCCATCCGTAATTGTCAAAACACGGCGAATATATCAAGATAGTGTTTACGCCCAAACTTTTAATTCACAGTGACGTACGCTTTGTTCACTTTTCATAGTTTCGAAATTGAGTCTCTTTTGATGTAGTCTTCTTAAAATAAATTACATACAACCTGAAATTAATCGATTAAAATAAAGGTACAACGGCATGATCCATGATCAACGGCATATCAGCTCTCCCATCAAAATCAATTTTCTCTTAGCAATGAGATCTATGAACATGCTGTAAAATTAATAGTGAGTTTAGATGTTTTTTTGCAATTTGTATCGGTATGTTTGAAATTTTCACTTGTAGCACCACGTCTCAGTAGAAAGGATAAGTATCACAAAGCTACGTAAGATATGCCGTTATTCCAGTGAGCCTATGAAATATATTACTAATAATTAAGGCACTATCTCACAGCTTAGATTGACTGAATTAATATTAACGTCCTGAACAAGCTGATGAGCTTCTAAGGACTGGATCTACAGACTTTAATGGATCCTCCACGGGACATGCACCTGTGACCACGTACACAGAAAACGAACGTGCTAATGTCATGCTCAACTTGGGGTCTGTTAAAGCTTAGAGAAAAGTAAAACAATGGATCATAGCAACACAAGTTTCCTTCCTAATGCGTTCAAGGTCTAAATTATATATATAAAAAGTCGGTTATGTAGTCCTTCTTTGCAAACAGC
The DNA here is from genome assembly GCA_022664845.1 of Lepisma saccharinum. NCBI lineage: Eukaryota > Metazoa > Arthropoda > Insecta > Zygentoma > Lepismatidae > Lepisma > Lepisma saccharinum. The sequence continues at coordinate 14,408 of JAGDQP010011657.1, forward strand.
GATACTGTACAGTTAAAATAAGTGCCACAGGGATACATCCAAATCCTTGCGACATAAGATTGCAGGTTAAAGGTACTTTGCGAGAACGAGCAAGTCAGTCTGTGAATGATTTCACATTCCTGAAAGACTATGGTTAGAGTAGGCAGAATGGTGTAAAGGCGTACGTTAGCTTGTTTCGATTTCTTTTTTTTAAATAACTGTGTTAAGCAACAAAGGACTAAGCATAATCACAAATGCACCTCAGCTTCTTTCGCTGAAAACGTCTTTAAAAAAAAAAAGCAGCAGCTTGCAGCGGTTTTTAGCAAAGAAAAATGGACTGAAAAGTAAAAAATAATAAATTTATAAATCGGAAAATAAAAGCCTGGATGCTCTTCGATATTATAATAAGGTAAGGAAGCGCACCCACGCTTTTATTTTCCGATTCATAAATTTATTATTTTTTACTTTTCAGTCCATTTTTTTTTTAACAATCTTTTTTCTCACTATTAAGAGCTTCGCACACCCAAATCCTAAAATGTTCTGCAACCAGTCAAAACCCACTATCGTCGCAGGCTAGTATTTATTTTAGAATAAAAAGTCGATATTAAATAATTATTTTTAAATTAATTACAGTTAAATGGATTATTCCGTCGCAAATCTAATGATTGAATATTGTATTGTCATCGGAGCAAGCAATCGGATGATGGGAAGCGAGTTAAAAATCAATTACAAGTTTTGTACCAGAGTTGAAACATGATTACAGAGTAAGTTAATAAAAAGCGTGTAATTAAATTCATACAAGAAGTAGCTGAAAGAATTAAACAGTAGTTTCCACCAAATCTCTGTGATTTCCTTGATGCCCATTGTCGATGAAGGATCTATAAGAAGTTGAAAACTCTCCAATTTTCCATAGCACGTTTGTTATTCATTACGTATTTCATGCTACTGAAGGCCACAATCATTTACTTTATTAATATATTTTAATTGGGAAGTTTCTATTCACGTATATACAATACAAAAATAGTTTAAAAGACAGTAAATTCAAATTTTGAATTTCTTTATGCAACTTTGCCTCAAGCCAAATATTAATTTAAAAGATTGATGTTCGTGATATGTACATATAAAATACTTTCTATATCCAATTCTATATAGTTTTTTTATTCACATATCATACAAATTGCACATAACGCACGACCACACATTCCATAAGCTACCTATTACAAGAACCAAATATAATAACTGAACAGCAAGCACAGGTACACAAAATACAGAAAAGAAATAAAGTATCAACATGCTTGAAACAAGTCTGTAAAAAGGAGAAAGTCACTAACTTGAAATCACGAAATTGCTTGCTTAGGTACAAAACCACATTAAAATTCATTACAAGTAATCTATTATTCTATTTCACATCATAAGTTAAAAGAAACTATTCACCTTTCAAATACAGTCAAATGTCCATGAATATCGTTACGTTTGTCCAAATTATTTCCGCTATTTACATTATCTCTCTGAGACCATCAACAAGGAAGTCACAATAGGATACAACAGATGTTGGAAGACAAGACACAACTAAACACTAAAAGGCAAAATGAAGATATTTATAATCAAAATTCTATAACAAGGCACATTATAAATTCCTTTTGTAAAAGTCAATCATCATGCTACTACATGCTGATGAAGATTACAATCATATTTAAGCAAAAACCTCAAGATCGACCACTGGGACAAAATAATACGTAGATATTTATTTTTGAGTGCGCTAGGCTTGAAATAAAAAAGGAAGATATATTTTAAAATATTTATACTTAAATAAATTCTATTTCGCAATGTTCACTAAAATAAATCAAGACGAAAAATATTCAACGGAACATACTAAAGTGGCATCATTTTGACGTACATGCTGCAACTTTTCAAATTGTAAATAATTTTGAGTTAAGATTCTGAGTTTTCTCTTCTTAACCATTAAGAACGAAAAGAGAAAAGAATGACAAGTTGTTTTTTACTAAAATAATGCTTTCTCAATAACTCTGAAGCGATATATAATTAAAAATGTGGATGTCAAAACGAATTCAAACTGTTCAAATTTTAAATCATTTCAAAATGAGATCAGTCCAATATAATGTCTAGACAATGACAAGATAAAAGGCACACCACAAATAATGTCTCTATTTTGTCGTTGAGTTACTGTACACGTTTCGAACAAACTTTGACGAAAACAATTCACGCTATGCTGACTAATTTTGCCCCCTTAATTCAAACAAAAAGAAAATCCATCGTGGATACATACTTTTGTTTCGTTATATTTAAATTACTTGGACGAATAAATGGCAAATTTACCGTTTAACAAAACTTGGATCAGTTTCTTTTTTTGAAACTTCCTTAGCTAAACAAGAATAGGGCTGTCTTTTATACTGTCACATGGCTAACACACACATATCTCATTTTAGATTATGTCATGTACTTGTAATACGGAACAATTGACCATATTATCACAAAACGGGGTTTACTAATTTAAATAAAAACTACGGCACCATTTCTTTTCATTCGTTTCCTTATTTTTAAAAAAAATTAAGAATATCATAGTGATATTAGTATTTCGTTGACATTGTTACTTCGAGACATAGTACAATATAGTTTAATTAGCCTGGGCTCTGACTAAATAAATAACACTTGGATGTTACTCCAATATATATTGCAATTAAGTAACAAAAAACTAGTCTTAAACTGTTCAAACGTTCCTCATCACAAAATCCCATATGAACATTTACAAACCAGCTGACTGGGAAGATCGAGGATCTAAACTGCTACTCGTTTCTGAACGCGGTGTACTTGCTAGAGAACTGCTTTGAGATCTGCAATCCATCAAAAAGTCATCTATTTGTCGTGTCTTGGATTCGGATGTTCCTTTGCCATTATTTAAGATGTTCTGTTGCACTTCGATAACATCTTTCACATGCTGCATTGCTAATTGTTGCATTCGAGCACTTGTACTGCCTTCCCTATGACGTCGATTATCTCGTGGTCCAATCAGATCCGGTAACATCACTTGGCACAGTGCAAAGAGCTGTCTTCCACAAGGGCGGAACAATACATCAGATTTATCAATACCTTTCTCTTGTAAAGCAAGCACTACTGCTCTTCGAAGTTTCTGGAAAATGAAGAAAACATTATGAAATTTCCACCAGATCTTGTACTTACACTATCTCGATTTGACACACCGGTTACAAAATTATAAACAAGTAAGTTTGCAATTGTGAGAAACTGTGGCGAATCACACATATAAGCTCATATGACCGTGTGAAAATAGTGTTTCTGTTAATATGATGATGGATGAGTGATAACGTGAAGATGATAATGATGAGTGAACTTATAATTGAAGGGTCGAGGGGAAAAACGCTTTAACTTCAATCTGGACTCATTTTGCAATATGCGTCCAAATGGATGGAAGTTCCATCGTTCTTCCCCTTTAGGCGGTATTTTCAACAGCATTTTTCGGTTCATTCCTATCATTCTTCCCTCTTCACTGTCGGCACCATTGTAGTACTCCCTGTGAACTACCAGATGGCACAATTAGTTCGAAATCCGACCAAAAATGAATCGATCGCTGGATATGAACCCTAACGAACACATGTGGGATATCATCGAACTGGTTATTCGTGCACAGGATCCTCCACCTGCAACAACCACCGAATTGTGGACGGTAATCGAGACTGCACGGCTGCACATCCCTCCAGCGGACTACCAGCGACTTGCAACGTCCCTGCCATGTCGAGTTGTTGCACTTCGCCGTGCTCGAGGAAGGTCTCACACGCTATTAGGTAAGTATCCCATGACTTTTGGCACGGGCCATTCCATGTGAAATCAACCAACTTTTTAACAAAATTTTACCTCACCACCTCGTATTTGTATGATTTTTGGTTTATTGCTTGTACCCGTGGGGAACATCTTTTCCTTCATATTTCTTGACGCAGTGGTCAAGCAGTCAAGCACTAACCATTGATGAGAAATAAGGCATACAAAATGCCTTATTTTGCATCAATGGTTAGTGCTAAAGAGTTCAGAGGGCTCATTTTAAAGCTCTTGTAACAAGCTTTAGTTTGACATGTCATTTAAAAGGACTGCACAAAATTTTGTTTCCCAAATCCGAAAATATGCCGATATTTTCAAATTTGATCTTCTCAAAATTGGACATCTCAAAAATTCTTGTATGTTGGTCATACTGTGTTAGAGCTACCATGAAAATGGTAATTTGGGCCGATAATGGGATGGCGAGATAAAAATATTTTTTCGTTATATGACTGGGAAGGAAAAGGCACTTATGGTCCAGATTAAGAATCTGGATTTTATTTATGACCTTTTGCGTTAACCATCTATGGCTCTGGCTGTTATAGGATAGGGGAAAGGATGAAGAAAAAAGTCTGCCAGAGACTAAGTTGAGGGTACCAACCTGATATTGCCTGGTATGACTGAGGAAAAACTATTGTAATATTTTATTATGAACTAGTATGTAAAAAGGATGAGCAAATGAATCCGGTTCCTGATGATATTAGACCCGGGTAACTTAATCTCGTAATTCGGACCCGGGTTCGTATCTTGAAAACTTAAACTGACAACTCAGATCTGGTTCTTGGAACCAAGAATCTGGAATTTGTCCGAGAATTCGGATTGTCAAGTGGGATGCCCGCATCTGATCTTGTATCCAGTTCAAAGACTCGGATCCAGGTACCAGTTTTCAACATTCAAATCCAGGCATCCGATTCAGTGATCCGGATTTTCGGTTCCAAGAACTTGATATGGACACCCGGTTCCAGCAACCATCAGTTTCAGTTTAGAAGATACAAATTCTGGTCCTAATTCCAAGATCCAGGTACCCGGATCCAAGATCACATTCGGGCATCCCATTCGACAATCCGAATTCTCAGACAAGATCCGGATTCCTGGTTCGAAGAACCAGATCCGAGTTGCCAGTTTAAATTTTCAAGGTACGAACCCGGGTCTCAAATACAAGATTCGGTTACCCGGTTTTAATATCATCAGGAACCGAGTCCATTTGCTCATCTCTATTATATACTAGTTCGTTGCAATGGTTTTTCCTCAGTTATACCAGGCAAGTATCGGGATGGTACCCTTAACCTTAGGCTCTGGCAGACTTCTTCCTGCATCCTTTCCCCTACTCTATACCAGCCTGAGCCACAGATGCTACCGGAAAAGACCATAAATAAAATTCAAATTCTTAATGAGGAGAGTAAGTTCCTTTTCCTCCCCAGGCATATAACGAAAATATTTTTTATCTCGCGATCCCATTAACTAGTGTCCCATGACTAACATAAGAATTTTTTGAAAATTTTTAATGTCCGAGTTTGAGAAAATCAAATTTTGGGAAACAACTGAATTCTTGTTTACTGAAACACTGCGGTAATTGTGTACACGTTGTGCAGTCTATAGTAGCAGCACTACTGTTATCTCAAATAGGAGAGTTGAAATATTAATTTCTGGGTCAACTCACATATTTACATCAGTACTAAATTCGGAAAATTGGTTGCGAGTAATAAAAACTGCATGAACTGTCAAATATTTTGTTGATTAATGTATACTATTTGATATTTACCTGCTTATGAAGCTGACTCAGTTCTCCTGGCGGTGCATAAGACGGTGAATACGGTGGGTTGACACTATTTGGCCAGTTGTGATTATTATATTTTCTTCTATCAGCACTAGAAGTCCTAGTCACTAAACCAACGCTACTGGAACTGTGACCACTGTGCAACTTACAAGCAATTCTGTTCGAGTAACTTTTTGATGCTTCTGAACACATACACACGGATTCTTCTCGGATATTTCTCTTGAATATGTCTTGTCCTAAAGAGGCTGCAATTGCTTGAGAACCACGAGAGCACTCGAGTTTCTTTGGGAGGCGTCTTGATAGGTGATTTTTCGTATTATTTGTTTCGATATAGCTGGAACTTTTGCACTTTTGTATGGGCTTACCACCATGTTGATTGTTTGGTGTTAATGTCTTTAGAGGATTCAAAGTATCGCTTTTATGATTCTCTAGATCAAGCACTAACTTCCGCCTAGCCAAAGCTGGTGTCTTCTCTCTTGTTGCCACTGGTTTCAACTGTTGACGTGGTTTCCTACAGACAATGAAAGAAATGTCATTTCACATTTTACGGTACAACATAAAATGTAGGTAGAATACATAATATACAACAGGCAACTTAGAAATTACAAACAACTGCACACTTACGTGCCGTCTGTCTACAACTTATCATATGTATGTTAAGGAGGGTATTTTATTGTAACAGTTAACAAGTTTCGATTGTGTATTTTGTAACTGCAAGTTAAAATTGTTATTACTCTAAAAATTATCAAACGATCTAAGAACTGAGTTGGTATTACATGATAAAATGAGAGAGTGAAAATAAATTGTTTCTTTGATTATGGGTAACAGCACTGCTTTTAAACATGTATTTCATGAACGAATGTAATTATCCATCATTTCTGTACATAATTCAAATTAGCACGTATGTAATAAAACTTGTTATCTCAGTGTAGTACTCTTTGTTTTATAAATACACCATGCAAATGCCGAGATGGCGCCTTCAAAATAGGTCCTGGCCGACACCTTCCCGAATCCTTTCTCCATGCCTATCCCGGCCTGAGCCATAGATGCCTAAAGGCTACAAATAAAATTACAACTCAAAATAATATGAACCATATTTACAGAATATATATATATATATATATATATATATATATATATATACTATTATATACGTATTTCAGTGTTAACACTAATTCTATCGGGAGGACGGTTGGAAACCCTCCGGGCATTTTTGTAAGGAACAGTCAATATATCCGTTGTGTATACAATTAGTTTGATGTACTTCCGTCATTATGAGCATCAATGTTCAATATATATTTGTGCCAAAATTTGCTTTTCTATTTCTTTTAATTACTGCACAATGTCTCCTAGAACAAAATGCGTGGCATCTTCCCTCGATCCAATAGAAATCATGGATTACCTGTTTTATGAATAATTGTTCGATTATCCGTTATCCGGATAATGAAAATTATTCGAATAATCGGATTTCGAATATCCGAACAATGAATTGTTCGATCAATCTGATATCAAATTATCCGTTTATTATCTTAGTCCATGTGAAAATTAGCGTTTATGTATAATTTATCTTAAAAAATTGAAACGGAAAAGAAGTAAATATTTAAATAGTGGTGACCCCTTACGAGAATAACCTCTCGTATAACGTAATTGCTTGATGTCTGATAATGCTTCAAAACTAGATTACGAGACGTGCAGAATTAAGACATCCAATGAAAACTTATCACATCATCGCACACGATTTTGCTTCTCTTAATCTGTACTGTCATCAGCCACATTCAGAATTGTAAGACCCGACATGAAAAATAAAGTATACTGAGCCAGTTTACTCGATCAGAGAGTTTAACGCACGGAATCCTATTACCAAAACCACAGACCAACGATAGAAATGGAAACTAACACTAAAAAAATAAATTAATTCCTGAGAATATCTACTCACTTAGGTTCAATAAGGATTTGTCGCCTCTCACTTGCCGCGCTGATGGCAGATATCGGGAAACTAGTCTTCCGCTTCGTCAAGTAATTCCCACTGGGTTGTTTGTTGATGGTACTGACATCCTTTTTCCTTTTCTTCCCGATAGATTGCGCAAACCATGTTGTGCAAGTCGAAGCCGTCTCCATCCCAATGCACCTTTGAATTAGCTTTTGAGTCAACTGTTCCAAGTCTTCTGATGTTCCACTTCGATTGTAACTAAGCGATAGAAGATCAAGGTGTAAGAAAATAGCGCATACATACCCACAATACAATGAACACATCTACTTGTGAGAAAACTAACTAAGTAATTTCAAAACGTATTTGAGGAGTGTATTTCCAAAACATACCTAAATCCGTTTGGTAACATTTAAGAGGAAAAGTAAAAAATGCCATTTTCGTCCAGAAGACCAAATACAAAAGTTATATTTACATCATTAAGCTTAAGAATTATTATGCTTTGGCAAAAAATGAAAAAGTAAAATAATGCAAGACGTTTCACAGTATTCTACCCTACATTTAGCTCAAAACCGGGGGGGTGGTGGTGGTGGTGGTGGGGTTAGTATGATTTGGAAATACACTTTTATCTTTATACTTTCTAACACTATTAAATGTCACTTTCACTTATTAGTCACGAGTCATGTAATTTTAGTTTTCACACTTAGTCAAACGATTGAATGGAATATCGTACCTTCTCTCTCGTAATTTAAATGAAATCATCCTAACATTTAAGCCGTCCAACGGGATTACTAATCGCTGAATACAAATCTAATAGACTTCAGCTTAAGAGACTATATATGGGAAAGATTTTTTTACCTACGTATGCATCCTCTGTAGAATTCTCGTAAGCAAATATTTCTTTACACTAATTAAATAAATATTGACGCTCTGTTCCAGCCCAAGAACTTTGTCAAAATTACAACCCCAATATTTATTTAATTGTAAACACTGAGCTCATCCTCACCAAAAATGTTTTCGAATTTTGAAAATTGAGAGAAAAACTAAACATAGTATTATAATTTTGTCAAGCAGAGAAGGTAGTACTTACGGAACTCTGTGATATGAAGCGATGTGTTGCAAGGAGGTTATTTTTTACCCGAGATGTTTCACCGATCGTCCTATGACGTCATAATTTGCGGGTAGTCACATATCTCAGCTAAAAGGAACTTCTACTTTGCAACACTTACAGCTCCATATCGGAGTTCCATAAATACTGTTGTCTTTGTTTTATAAAATTACAATAATTTTTGCTTTCTCCTCAACAATAATATTTTTTTAAAGACTCTTAATTGGTGAATAATGGCGCAAACTTCGGGAATCAGTATTTACATCAAAACGAGAAAAAAGTTTCTCTGAAGAAAGGTAGAATCATATGCAGTTTCGGAGTTACAGATGCTCAAAGTAACGGCAGCATCGTCACAAATTACGTCATATCACAACAAGTACTGATGTAAGCGGTATCGGCTTAGCAAATCACACTGGAAGTAGTGCCGCACAAACAGGTTTCACAATCTCCTCTAACCTGCATTCCCTAACCATAAATATAACTTAAAATAGATGTATTAGTTAATACTTCGATTGTGATTTCTAAGGCCGACCCCGCTTACGTCATTACTTATCGAGATATGAAGTCATTTGTGACGATATCGCTCCGCATCTTCCGCTTTGACACCCGCAGCTCCGAAACTAAGCAGATTTCAGAATTTCTTCAAAGTTCTTTTCCCCCTTTGTTTTGATGTGAATGATCACCCTCCAAAGTTTGTCCCATTTTTTTCAGACACACACTAAATATACATTCATTTTTACGACAAGAATCTGAGAGGCACAATATATAAGGATGGGGGGCCGGCGCACTCATAGCTTTAGTTCTGCTCTGATTTACTTCAGCTTTCTTGAAAACTGATGATGCCAACCGTATCATTTTTGTCCACTTACGTCACATTTTTGAGCGGACTTGATACTTATGGATTAAGGTTAATGTAAAGCAACGATCTCCAACAAAAGATGGCAGCACCAATGCTGCTCCTACAAACTCAAGCCTCGAGTTCAAATTTTCAGGGAAGAAAGTTCAAGGAAGAAATTAAAGAGTTCGATCAATGCCGTTTTTTTTCTTTTTTGTTCACTGATGAAAGTGAAACGCACAGTTTTTGGCAATCCTGGCTGGAGTCGCACAAAAACTGCAACGCCCCCAACCTAATGATCCCAAAAGAGGATCACACAGACAAATAGGGTCGCCAGGAGCCTAGAGTACCCACGCAACGCATCTAACCTAAACTCTAGCTCCAAACATTTTCTACACCCCAGACGAGCGGTGCAGAAATGCCTTCCAGATTTACGAATATCTGGGAAAGAGGATTCCAGATCCTTGTGATCGCTGTAAAAAAATTAATTTAGATCGAGGGAGGAAATACCGGTAAGGCGACACCTCCAATCGTTTAATTAGATCGTCAGTTCATATTCTGAAGTACCAGCTGGTTCAGATTAGCGACAGATTAAGAAAGAAAAACGCAAATCTTTACTTGGGAAATAATCTCAAACGAATGATACGCATAACGACTCATACGTGACTCATACTGTGTCTTTACTCACTTCGAAGTCTACAGGGTGGCAAAAGACCATGTCTTACCTTTACCTTAGTAGGGCCCACACCTGTAGTCTGGAATCGCAATTCCTGAAATAAAGACGAACGAACACAAACGAATGACGGTCGCAACTCAATCCAAACGTAGTGTCATAACGCACAAATGCAAATAATATTTATATTCACACAAATCACATGCTGGATTCACTTCATATGTCAACACAGAAATAACCAGAAATTCAATATATAGTTCCTTTCCCAAGTCATCACTTCTCAGCTGGCGAAACAATCCTACCACTGGTCTACGGATTTACGAACCGATCTAATCTAATTAAAATCACATCACTCAATACGGTAGGTTTACCGAAACACAGAAATAATTTGGTATCAATTGCTGTCAACTTCACGTAAAAATTTGTAGCTAATTTCCAATAAATATCAAGTCAAACATTAAATAACTCACTGCACATTATAAATATTACTAAACACTGTATGAGGATTATCAACTAATGCCGTAGATCGTACCTGGTTAACTGAGAGGTTTCTACACTACGTTCACTGAACATAAACACAAGATTGTTCGAAGAAATATAAAAAATTCAGAATTTCAATTTTATTGCTTTGAATTTACATATTACACGCTTACGGATATGATAGTTTCATAAGAATCTGAACTGAATTACTGTTGAGTTGTAGGAACAAACAAATTTGAATGATCTATCTGGTGTACATTGAATTAATTAAGCAGATCTGAAAGTTACGTAGTCACATATAAATGTCTATAATTTCTATAATAATTAATAAATCTTGTCGATATTTTCACAAATTGTTCCCGAAACATTGTTATATAATTTAGAAAAGTTTTGTTACAGTATTACTTACACGAAAGAAGTTTCAGTCCAAAATACATGGTACAGAAAGAATCAATTTCGCTCTATTAATTGTGTGACGTCATTACAGATGATTACTACCTTATACAAAAGACGTTCTGAATAAATCTTGAAAATGCAGAATAATATTATAAAATATGACTTTCATCGGAGAATAGTGGCTGGAGTTGAAACCAAAATTATCGAACCATGTTGAATAATATTAAATTTACTGTTAACATGAAAACGGTACGCAAAGATAGTCGAACAGACATGTTGCTAATTTGATCAAGTAATGAACACAAGCGGTAGCTGTTAACCATGGCTAACCGGGAATTTCGAATAGATTTGGAAAACTGGAGACGAGAAATTTGCACATGATTATTGAAATCTAACGAACCGGTACTTGTAACGTAAGAATTCGGTTAATAGCGGCCCCATACTGAAATTTAGAACATTGTACATTTCGATAAATAATCTCAAAACAAAATAATAAATTTAATAAGGTGAAAGTTTCGAAACAATGTCGCTGAAAGTCCTGATAGCACTTATATCGGTTTTAATCTTCTTGCTAAGATTTAATATAATTTTCCGGATCGGACGAAATTAGTCGAAATATTATCAGAATGTAGACTAAAACTGGTGTTCATATCTACCTCTCGTAGACAGGGCTTAGGAAGTACAGATGACGGAAAGCCCATACATCCACTCGTCTCGTCATTAAAATTGGAGCTAAACTAACATGGCGTGGGAGAGCAGTTCTCCCAGCAAACGGAGAAGAAGGCTGATTCACACCAATCAGCAAAAAAAACAAGTCACGAAGCATTGACTAGGGTCCAATTAAAAACAAGCGTTAGATCCAAGTCATTGCTGCGTGACTAACGAAAACCTGGATGGATAACGATAAAAATCTAAAGCAGAAATCCAAACGAAACACGCTCAAAGAGTCTAAAACCAACCAAAGAGAATGAGCTAAAGAGAAAACACAAAGGAAACTAGAAAAAATAAAAGGGGATAACAAATATAAAAATGGAACAGCAAGTAGGCTGTTACAAAAGCGCTTCATTGTTATAGGTTCTGATATTCACACCAACAATGAACAAAAAAATAAAAAAATCGGCATTGATCGAACTCTTGAATTGGTTATTGGCAAGACTTAATATATAAAATCAAAAAGAAAATTCATAATGAATGGTTATCTTGGATACATCATTCCCCCTCTTTTTCTATTCATATATCTAGACCTTTCATTGATATACAATTAAAATCGCCTTGGTTTGCTCAATTTTCAACCATAAGGTAAGTTATAGTTTTATATATTAGATTAAAAACTCAAGACATAACTACCACACAACATTGACAGAAGATTAAATTATCTGACTATCCTTATTGTAAGTGTGAAAACAACCTTTTTTAGAAGACATCAATCATATTCTTTTTGAATGCAAACAACATGAAAAATATAGAAAAACCCTTTACTTAGCTCAATTTAAAACAGAAAATTCTCCAACCAATGTCAATCTATTCAGTGATTGTCAGCCCTAACGAAATAATAATAATATATATATTATCTTAATTAAAAAAAAAATTCAACGTATTCCTTAATTTTTTACAAAGATACTTCTTCGTCTGAAACCCCCCCCCCCCCCAAACAAAACCATGAGAATTCATACTTTTAATTTATTGTAAAGTAATAATTATTATGAAAATCTATAGATATTTGTAAATACATCAATTAAACTTTCATGTAAGGAGAAAGCTTATTTTTGTATTCCCCTTTTTTTTTTTAACTATCTAAATATTCATATCTTTCAATACATAAACTTAGTGTTAACAGCAACATTCAAAATTCAAACAACAATACCTAAAAAAAAACGTTCTACAAGCTCAGATAAAGCTTCATACCTTACATTGTTGGGCAATCATCATAAAGGAGCGGAATGGAATGACTATGAACTTTCTTCCCTGAAAATGTGAACTCTCTAGGCTTGAATTTGTAGAAGCAGCACGGAAATTTCGCGCAACGATGAAAATACATGAGATATATACGTTGATCGTGCTGCCATCTTTTGTTGGAGATCGTTGCTTTACATTAACCTTAAATCCTTTCCAATCTTAAGGATAACATCCTTCGCCAGGCCTACGGAAAAATTCTAGTTAGAATGGCCGGCAGCATCAGGAGAGTTTACACACAGGCGGAAGCCTCTATACTTTTACTGATTTGCTGTTTTCTGCCATTTCAACAAATATCGTGTTCCGGATTTCGCGTTTCGTAGCTTATTTCAATAAATTAACGCTATTCATGTTGATTTTTGTGGACGACTGTACTTAACATTGCGTTACAATTTCCAAAGTTCTCTTCTGTAGCAACAAATATGCCTACCTGAACGAGAAAGATCCCCTTGTCTGTTCAAACGTTTCATTCAATTTGTGATTATTATGTAGAAAATGTATCATAAATAGCATTACATCATCACTGTAATTGTGGCCACGTTTCCACCAATTCTGAAGCTCAAAAGCACGCGATTCTCTAGATACCTTTCTATTCAGTGTACACTTGTTCATTAATCCCACCCTACGGATGTGGTTTACACTCACTCAACTCACTAACAAAATAACCTCACGTTGTTACAGCTCTAATCACGTAGCTACTATGTTAGTCAATGAAAAGGTGAATAACTACTATTGCTAAAATGTCCACTATCTTATGAGCCACCCAGTACTTAAAAGGAGTCAGTAACAGATTTAAGATGAAGTAATAGAAAAAGCAGAATATTTATCTTAATACATTCAACAACATTGCAAGTTCATTATTACCGCAGGGTTGCCACTGGTTTTCAAATTCCAATTCCCCTCACATGATACATTAGATTTCCCTGATTTTGCTTTTGCGTATCGTAACTACTGACAGATTAACGAATTTGAGTGTTCCCATACATTAAAGATAGTAAAATGAAATTTCAGGAAGCTGTTAATAATGAAACACACTAAGTCTAAGTGTCCGAAAATATTTTAATTACTAAAATAATAATAATAATAATGAAAAGTACCAGGTGTACGGGTAAGACTTAAGTACAGTTTCATACTGCTAAGTCATAAAATGAGTGGGTTTCCAATCTTGGATGGGGTATAGCATTACGAGAGAGAGATATTAATTACATCTCATTACGTACGTAACAATTAGGGTATTTCACTTCCTAACGTTCACCTGATTAACCAATCTTTAGTTCAATTGACTTTAAAAACGAATAGCCCTCTCAACTATGATACTCATCAAAGTCACTTCTTCGAGTTGAACACACGTTTGATCTTCGAATTAGGGATAATCTAAAGCAACGGTCTCCAACAAAAGACGGCAGCACTACCTCCGTATATGTCTAATATATTTTCACTGTTACACGAAATTCCATCGCTGCTCCTACAAATTCAAGCCTAGCGAGTTCAAACTTTCAGGGAAGAAAGTTCATAACCAATTCAAGAGTTCGATCAATGCCGATTTTTTATTTTAGTTTTTCTTCATTGTTGAAAGGGTTTCATTCTTATAGGTTTCAATATTCATAACAACAATAAAACGATTTCAACAATGAAGGAAAACGAAAATAAAAAATCGGCATCGATCATGCTCTTGAATTGTTTATGAACTTTCTTCCCTGAAAGTTTGAACTCTCCAGGCCTGAATTTATAGGAGCAGCAAGGAAATTTCGTGCAACGGTCAGGACGCCCTGCAACCTCAAAAAGTGACGAAAACGTGGTGAAAGTGCGAAATCTGTTGAACGCTGACCGCAGATTGAGTGTGCGGATGATAGAAGAACAATTAAACTTGCCAAAAACTATTGTGCACGAAATTGTGACCGAAAACCTCGGAATGTGGAAAGTGTGTGCAAAATTGGTGCCGAAGGTGTTAACCGATGAACAAAAACAAAGACGTCGTGTGATTTGTCAAGAACTTCTTGAGTGTGTTCGTGACGATCCAAACTCTCTCGACAATGTTATCTCCGGCGACGAGTCGTGGATCTATGAGTACGACCCCGAGACCAAGCGCCAAAGCTCTGAATGGCACACCTCCGCCCCACCTCGCCCGAAAAAAACCCGCATGAGCAAGTCGAAAATGAAATCGATGTTGATAATTATTTTTTTTGACTGCAAAGGAGTAGTTCACAGAGAGTTTGTACCGCCTGGTCAGACTGTGAATGCTGCATTTTACGTGGGAGTACTTGAAATACTCAGAAAACGAGTAGCCCGCGTCCGTCCAGCAATCGCCGGCTAATGGAAGCTCCATCAGGAAAATGCGCCGAGCCACACCCTTTGCTGTCATGGACTTCCTGACCAAACATGGCATCACAGCTTCCCCACTCACCCTACAGCCCAGATCTCGCTCCCCCAGACTTCCTCCTTTTCCCCCGACTGAAATGGGTCATGAAAGGACGGCACTACGGCTCGGTCCAGGCCATTCAAGAGGCCGTAACGAGGGAGCTGAAGAGCATTCCAGTGAGCCTTCAGTGATTGGCAGAGTCGCTGGCAACGCTGTGTTGATGCAGAAGGGGCATATTTTGAAAACTATTAAGTCGATGTGTCAAAATTGTCAATAAAATTAATGGGTTTACTAAACTTCAGTCCGACTACTTTCCGGACGGACCCTGTATACGGAGATAGTGCTGCCATCTTTTGTTGGAGATCTTTGGTTTAGATTATCCTTAATGGCTTCCTCCTCTTACCTGGCTTCTAAAGTGATTCCCCCCTCCCCCCATCATGCTGTTTGATTTTTATATCAATTTCTCGTTTGCCAATTTTAAGGCTTATGTAAAGCAACGATCTCCAACTAAAAATGGCAGCACTATCTCCGTATATGTCTAATGTATTTTAATCGTTGCACGAAATTTCAATGCTGCTTCTACAATTTCAAGCCTAGAGTTCAAACTTTCAGGGAAGAAAGTTCATAACCAATTCAAGAGTTCGATCAATGCCGATTTTTAATTTTCTTTTCTGTTCATTGTTGAAAGAGCTTCATTGTCATAAGTTTTGATATTCACAACAACAATCAAGCGATTTCAACAACGAACAAAAAGGAAAATAAAAAATCGGCATTGATCGATTGGTTATGAACTTTCTTCCCGACATATACGGAGGTAGTACTGCCATCTTTTGTTGGAGATGGTTGCTTTACATTAACCTTAATGACACCCTTCGAATCAATCAACGTCTTTGTCGTTTTCCCTGATGAAGTAGCGAAAAAACATGGTTTTTCTCTGAATTCTCTGATTGGTGGCAATCCTGATTAAGTACGTTGTTAGACACTATTTGCGTGTTACCTTTTTAATTATGTTAGAACATAGCTAACAATTCCTGAAACATATCTTAACACTAAAGCAAAAGAAGGTTTACCAAGATTTTAGCCTGTTTATATGTAGATAGCCTTTCGTTATAAAGCACACCTAAAAATATACAAAATTCGGGTCAAATATACTTTGAATATCAAATTACCATTTAATATTAAAAAAGTCAGAATTTTTCTATACAACTGAAAAGTTGAACATTACAAATTTTGAACTAATTAGTACTGATCTTGCAATGAGACAAAAACGTGTACTGCTCTTTAGATCCCCGGTTGGCACGTTCGCTTCCCTGTGTGCGTGGGTTCAAGTACCGCAGGGGGTCACTGAACGGAGCAGATCTGAACAAAAACCGTAGGTTTTAGTCCTTAGAAGCTCACCTAGGAAGTTAATAATTGAAATCAAATCGTAATGTTCATTATAAAATTAAAAAAAAAAAAATGTCTGAACTCGTCTTAACTATGAGCACTTGTGATACCTTGATAAACAAATTTTTCGCCAAAAAAAAAAAAACAGGGCCACTAATTTACGTATAATCGTCGTAGTAGTCATCTGGTAAGAAGGAAATATGTAAAACATTACTCAGGATAATTAACACGAGCGCCAGCATCTCTCCAGTGCTCCTCCGAACTTCGCCACTAATCTACGGAGGTTGAGTAAAAAATCTTGAAAAGTTAATGTGCTTGAAGTTTTCTCTCTAAGAAAAACAAACACATTAGTAACTAAACAAGATATGTGTTTTATTAAAGCGAATACACCCAGAACAGTACTTGCAATAACACACACAATCCTTCGCTATCATTATTAATAGTTGCTTGGTTAAATAAACTGCAAAGACAGTTATGGGCTTTGAAAAATGGCTACTTCGGCACGCACTCATTAGGATCAATGATAGAAAAGGTAGAAGCAAGAGCCATATAGTTACAGTAACATTCGGTATCCACCTGATGAAAATTTTAAATCAGGATGACCGAAATAGACGACCATTAGACTATGCGACTGAGTTTAGAAAGAATAGACTACATAAAGAACTACAACTAAACTCTGGCGATACAGCTCAGAATTGGGCCTTGGCCTGCCAGACGGTTTACGTTTAATTGGATGTTTCATTCCCGCCTTCTGTGTCCAGTTTTGTTTAAGTAACTCCTCAATTATCTTCACGATGCTTGGACAGCACGGGCAAAACCGCGACCTTTATCGAGAATCGAACACGCGACCGAAAGCGAGAGCATAAAGCACCCAAGTAGAAAAAAAAAGAACGAAAAAAATCTAAGAGAATCAATTCTCCAGTCAACTAGAAAAATAGTGAAGTTATTTATTAGTATATTCTACCTTATTTAATTCTAATTCACTCGGTTTTAAAATAATAATACTCACTACATATCGAAGTACTGTTCATTCTTCATTTCTGGCCACCTAGATAGAATAACCTCCTCCAATGACACGGTAGGTTTAAACAAACTGCCTTTAGATGTATCTGAAATAAATAAATATATTAAAGTTAAATGAATGGTCACGGATGCTAACGCGGAGACGATTAAATAGTCACTTCTATGACATTATTAGTTTTTACATTGAATGTTTTTTTTTTTTTAGAACACTATGCAGTATCATAAATCCTAGTTACATAATCTTCATAATCACAATTTGATTTACATTTATTTCTGCACAACATTTTGTATGTATTAATTGTATATGAGTAGTTGACGCATGCACTTCTTATCATCTCTGTAATGCTATACTTAATTGTAATATACATTTCAAATTTATCCACTTCTAGGAGTGATTATTTAACATTTTATATGTTTTAATTAGCTTATTTTTCTACTCTGCTCATCCTCTTCATCCTGAACGTATTATTCCTGCATTTACATTTTTCTGCTGATCATAGTTATAAACATATACTTTTTTAATTTATTAAAAGTTCGCTTTTTAATTTTCTTTTAGGTGTAAGATATTCTTTTTTTTTTGTGTGTGGTTTTATACATGTTCAATGGACTGATAGGTTAAGGTATTTTTAATCTGTATAAGGAAAGTGATGTTCGAAGTACGATATCACTAAAATCAGACAAAATAAATTGAAAAAACAAATTTCAACACAATAAATCGTCGTTCGCCTGCCTGAGGAAGGAGAGAATTACTTTGCGAAGGAATTGTTATTAAAAAGGACAACAACAGGAAGTACTAATTCCAAGGTACATATTTTTCATCTCTCTTCCGTGCGTACAAGTATCGTCATTTTTTCATTGAATTCAACTGAATTTATGGCCTTTAGGCGCCTATGGCTCTGGCCATCAAACAAACTACTACTTTTCGAAACTACAAAGCTTTGGCTAATTTGACATGAAATCACAATATCTAGCAAAATTTCTCTTATTTTCAGTATGTTCTGGGAGCTAAATGCACAAGTATATAGGCACTAATCTTTTCGTTTATCTGAGATTCTTGAACTTTAAATATCATTACAAAAGACAAAACTGTTTTACATCACGATTACCTACATTTAAACTACATATCCAAGATACTGCTGTTACCGCCCATATCATCAATTTTATCCTTATGCTTACATATCTAACAGCTTACTTCTTTTCCCGGAGTCGTCGTCATTTTACAAATATTTCCACACACAAGCAAACAGAAAATTCAAAGAAAATGCCAATTCAAGAATTAAGATTCAATATACTGTACGTTACTATAGTTTCCTCTGATCTGTAATTTTACGAACATTAACAATGACCTCACTCACTGTTGGAGAATACAAATGACACTTGCGCTTGTCGATGGATCAATTTTAGTATATACTGATTACGTTACAATGGAATTAAATGCACGAGATCTTGCTTCACCTGACGTCAAGACGTAATACAAAACTTTTACATGTAATCTTTCTGGCATTTAATAAAAAAAGATTTGTACTACTACTTATCAGAATTATGTTTGTTTTTTCTTTGAAATATTATGAAACACACATTTATTTATCCAGAAACGTTACATCGCGTGAACGGGTCATAGAATAACAACGCTTACCTGATGATCTCGTTGGTAGGATTAAAGTACCAAGGTTTAGGCGTAAATACAAGGAGAAACAGAAGAATGGAGACGGCTAAGTAAAAACTTATTCAGCTTCTATTCCAGATTTAGCATCGTGTGCTTCGTATCACCACCGTACGAGACGATATGTCAAGTGAAGTGGACGTGAAGAAGGCAAAGAGACAGGAATGGAAGGTGGGTCCCCCCCCCAAAAAAAAGTGAAGTGGATTCAATGTTTACAATTCGTGAAGGAAGATAATCAACGCTATTTTGTCCATTTCTTGTACTTCTCCGAATAAAATCTTTCAAAATAGTAACCCATCTCTATTGAGTGTTCTCGTGTTCATTTTTTTTTCCTCCCAAGAACTTTCAAACCTCGTCCTTTATTTGTAGCTTTGTGTATGACACGTGATTCTGTGAGTATGTGGCAAGTTTCTGCAAGATGTTTTGATAAGCCACTATTATTATTGTTGTTTATGGCATCCCTGATGTGTTCCCTTACGCAAGTAAACATGTTGAGTTTGGTCATACCAATGTATAAATCTAAACATTTACATTTAACTTGGTAAACACTTGAAGACTCTTCTATATCTGTGTAGTAACCCTTGTACCCGGTAAAAGATTTTTTCCATGGTTTTGAAGGATATGGGCAGAAGATTCAGGTTATTTTTAGAACGGATATTGGAATTCTTTCAAGAGGTGGAAATGCACGGAAACTGGTCTGCTTTTCCGGTATTCTATTCATTTTTCTTTTGTTTCTCATAGGTAACTTTGCTGGAAGCTTTCTTGCACCAACTTCCCAGTGTATGTTTTTTGTATCTATTGTATAATCATATAAAGAGGTTTAAAAAAAAAAACTTACATTGTAGAAATATATATATATTTCAATTTCATTCCGGAGATCTGATTCAGTACTACACATATGGGCCCTAAAGAAGTTACACCAAAGATTATATTTGATACGCCATGGATAGGCTGATTTTACATGTTTTATATACGTTCCCCCAGTGTAAAATCAGCGCATGGCGTATCAAATATAATCTTTGGTGTAACTTCTTCCTTAGGGACTACAGGTGTAGTAATGAATCAGATGTCACGAATTATATTAATTCCCTTCATCTTTCCTATTCAACCGTGTTAATTTACCTCTACAAGTTGAACTAAATTTATTTTAAGGCCTATAGGCAACTACGGCTCAGGCCGTATGGATGATGATGGGATGAACTGGGGTAATGAAGGAAGTGAAGGAAACAGGAGTACCCCGAGAAAACCCACGCACACGGTGTTTGACAACCACAAAGCCCACATGGCATGAGCAGGGATCGATCCGAGACCCCTAGCACCAGAGGTGAGCGATCTACCAACTGAGTCACCGTGGCCCCTACAAGTCGAATGTTGTGAAATAGAAAACTTCAATGATTCGAATTTTTGTTGTTTTCTGGACGTGCCGTTGAACGAAATCTCCTGCTAGAGAACCTCTACAAGTGGAAGTTAATAAATTACCTCTATAAGTCGAAATTTCATTCAGATAAAATTTGGAAGTCGGAGTTTATGGAGTTGAACGATCTGAGCCGAACGAGATAAGGCATCAGCTGCTCCCGCCATTGCCAGTACTGTCCCAGCGAGTGTCTGCTACGTCGTGATCAGGACGCAGTTAAGTGTTTCATATGATGGCGAAGCGACAACGTAGGACCCTAACGATAGGGGAGAAGCGTCCTTCATATCTCGAAGTTTCATATTATTCCTCTCAATAAGTCGAACCTCGCTAAATCAAAATATTCGACAAGTCGATTTTTGTCTTTTCCTCTTCAGATTCGAGTTATCGATGTTCGACTATACAAAAAGCATTTACTGGAAAGCTGGTGCAAGAAAGTTTCCACTAAAGTTATCAACGGAATAATAATAATAAAATAAAATGAATACTAGAAAGGTAGACCAGTTTCTTTGCATTTCCATCTCTTGAAAGACAATTCCAAAATCAACTTTACAAATAACCTGAGTCATGTGCCCATACCCTTCAAAACCATGAGAAAAAAATCTTTTAACGGGTACAAGGGTTACTACACCAATGTGGAAGAGTCTTTCCAGTGTTTACCAAGTTAAATATGAATGATTAGATTTGTACATTGGTATGACCAAACGCAACATGTCCACTCGCTTAAAGAAACACATCAGGGATGTGAAAAACAACAATACTAATAGTGGCTTATCAAAGTGTGTTGCAGAAACTGATCGATCACATACGAACTGAATCATGGGTCATACACGAGGCTACAAATAAAACAAAAAGGACGTTTGAAAGTATCCATATTCTTGGGAGGGGGAGGGATTACTTTTTTGAAAGATTTTATTCAGAGAAGTACAGAAAATTGTCTAAACAGCACTATTTTCCTGTTTCACAAACTGCGCACTATGGTTCCGCTTCACTCGACATATCGCCTCGTACGGTGGTGATGCACAGCTGACGATGCTAGATCTACATTGGAAGCTGAACATTATTATCCGCCCAGACTTAAGAGTATACTGTTGCTCTTACGGCTACAGTGAGGCCTGTTTGACCGCCAAATAAAGAAACAAAACTGAGCTCGCTGCAGCCGTTCTCTCACTTCGGGTTGCCATAGCAGAGCGGCAACGCTCCACTTGCTGTTAGTTTTCCTTCCTCTTCCCCGCCAAGTTTTTCAAATGACACTATCGTTATATTAGATAATTTAATGTGTGTTAATGAAGAAAGGAAGTAGGGAATTAATTGTTGTACCAATGTTAAATATAAAACCTTTACGTGGGATCGTTAAAGAGAAATAACAGTAAAGGAATTTCGTGTTCGTCAGGGGGAAGCGCGATAAGTAAAACAGCAGCTGTTGTCCACAAGCTGCAACAGTATAGACCAAACCATGGATCGGTAATAGTAAGTTTATAGCCATCTCCATGCCTCTGTTTCTCCTTTTATCTACGCCTAAACCTGGCTCTTTGAAATTGAACCCGCAACGGAATCGGAAGCTTGGATATTACTTTAATCCTACCAACGAGGTCATCATAAAACCATCACTTATAATGTCAATACGTACAAATATAAAGAAATCATGATGCATAAGAGCAAAATACTCGCACAAAATTATTCAGATTACATTCTATCTAAATCATACGAAGTTTGTTATAAACATTCGATGCATTGTAGTAACTGTAATACTGTACTGTTCCTTTGATGGTGTCTACAATTTCATTTGCTATATTTCTAGTTTTACACAAAAAGCTTATTTTGTTTCAATCTGTTTCGGAATTTCTAATGTCCATGAAAACATTTTAAAAATATAATTTATTAATGGGCAATTCCTCAAAATCCTTACAAAATATCAACTTTACTACTCAATCTTTTACTCATACGTAACCTTAGTAATGTCAATGTATTGTAAGTAATTGTACCATCTTTAGTTTTCTATCTATCTAAACTTTATGTGGGTGACTACTTCTTTTGTGGCTCTATTCATTATGTACAGAACATTACTTACACCAATTAGTATGTGAAAAATCGTACATATCAGAAGTTTGCATTGTTTATTTGTAAGAACCATGACCGTTAAAACTTTTTCTTCTCTATTATCCTATTGAATGAAAGTTAGGAAGATTGAACGCTAATTTATCTTTACACGAAGATCTTGGGTGCAACCCTAGAAATTAGGTTTTCACTCCTAGGCGCCTTTGGCGACCAATTAAAAAAATGAGGCACTGATTGAGTCGCCAATTTCTAAAAATTAAATTAGGAAGTAGAAAATGCTTACATTCACGGTTACAAAGCATTGGATCAGCGACCACAGGAAGTTAAGAAATAAAGTAATATTCAACTTGCAAAAGTCTGGTCGCAGTTGAAAACAACAACAACACAAAAAAAAAAAACTCATGGTGCCCGCTAATTTCGATCGTTGCTTGGATGAAAAAGATTCGGGAGGTCCTGAGTTCAATACCAGCTGCCGACCATCCACAATGAGGCTTTTCCAGGGTTTCCTCAGTCATACCAGGCAAATATGCCGGGATGGTACCTTTAACTTATGCCCTGGTCGACTCCTTTCCCCCAACTCTATCCTGGTCTGAGCCATAGATGCCTAAAGAACACAAATAAATTCAAATTCAATTGTGTGAAAAAAGTGTGTAGCATGATGGATGAAAGCGTTGCACACTGGAGCGACACCATTGCATTGCACATACAGGACATGCGGTTGCTACCTAGAAGCATGTGAATTAGCTTCGGAGGCAGAAGTATGCCACAAAACATATCCCCAAATAAGAAGAGCTCATTTGCGACACTTGAAGGCCACTGAAAAAAAGACTGTAGATTGCTTGACACATCTCAACTACAGATAAAAGGTTGAAAACGCACTGAGAGACATTCTCCCATGTATATCAACAAGACCCAACACCCGTGGTCTGGTCCAATGGTTACAATCAAGGATTTCGAATCGGATAACAGACTCGAATCCTTCTGTTCGTCACTGACACCATGCAAACGTCGGGATGGTAAAGCTATGAATAAAAGTGTTGTCACATGTCCATAGCTGAATTTTTTAGTTTCAAAAATAAATATTTTGAAATATAGTGTTTTTTTAAAAACTTACAGACATATGCACATTCACATGACGCACTTAAAAAAAAAAAAATATCCTGATATGTTGCAAAGCGAGGGCGATATTTGCAAAAATATAATTTGTCATCGACAAAAAATTCAAAGTCCAAAAATCGTATCAATTGTTTAATTCCCTCGATTTAGCTCGGAAAGTAATATTTTTGTAAGCAAAAAGAACTAGTAATCATCATCTTTATTTTCGTTAGTAGATGTCACCCACGAGGAGAGAATATTTGTGAATTTGGGAAATATTCTTTAAAGACATGCGACAATACTTTTGTCTACAAATGTACTATCTTTCAAGAAAGTAAATCCTATTCCGTGGTGAGAATATTGAAAACTAATCTCGGTATGAAAAAATTAAGCTCTAGACCAACATATCGCATGTTTAGTGCTTAATTTTCAAGTTACTGTGGCAGCACTGAAGAGGAGATATATTGCAAAAGAATTCTCATACGATACAGACGCTTGAATGTGTGATAATAGGCCGGGCAAAATAGAAAATCGATTTTGTGTATTAGTATGGCAAAGAGCTTTCAAATGCAAGTTCAAGCGTCAAAATCGGGCTTATAGTTCGCTAGATCCGAAATTAGCTGTATCTATGTGAGTGCCGCTAACAGACTCGTTGCTTAGCGTCACTCGAAGAGAAGAACTACCGTTCTTCGTGATATAGGAACTCCGGAATGATTCCGGAATCTATATTTAAGTAAAAAGAAATAATTCCCGAAATTAGGACGGAAGCAACACGAGCATTTGAATTTTAAAATCCCATTTCATTTTCTTTATATTTCGTATCTGAGGGCTCCAATGATCGCTGGATATGATTCTGAACTGAAAAATTACGTATCGGAAATTGCCCTCTGCGGAAACTTGAGAAAACAAATTTTAAAAGTATTTGATTACACGAAATTTCATATTTTAAAATTTCAAAGGTCGCTGAGTTAGACTCTGAAATAAAAATCTTGAATTACATTATCCAACATGGCCGTAGTCCAAAACGTCTTTACATAAAAAAAATCGTTAAAATTCTTATCCAGAGTCTCTAAACAGTGCTAAGATTTGTTACGGATTTAAAAAAAAAGTGAATTCTGTAAACAAAGACCATAACCCGAAACGTTTTCATTTAAAAAAAAAAAAATGCAATGTGTGCTAGATATAGCCCAAGACTTTTAAAATAAAATTAATATAAAGAATCAAGTAAACCTGGTTTTCAAAATCGTACAAAACTTCCAGAAAATTATTCAGTTATCAAAGATCTAGACAATCTTAAGTTGATTTATAAAATGTAATGTGGCTCTGGGATGGTGTGTAATTCTACATGCGTAATCCCAAATTCACGACTCACTTTGTATAAATATCGTTAATAGCATGTTACAGGTTAATACGGAATTTCTTTAGGGTCACGTGTTTTATTATAGCTGAATTCAGAGCTACTTAGCTAGACCTCAGGTGTAATAAAATTATCCTATTGTTACATTATAGTTCAGTTTAGTGTTCGATTTGTAGGACGAATGGTTGGGATTTTCCACTCTCTCGAAATCATCCTTAGCTCTGCGTTCCGAAACCTGCCCCTAGTCAAAGGCGTCAAATACGGCATTCTAACGTGTTTGAAATATTCTTTTCCCTCTTTATAAATTGCATAAATCGATCACTGGACCGCAGTCTTAGAAAAGAAGTATACATTAAAATTATCTCACACACTTATTTTTCCACACTAATACACACACGCAGACTGCTGATCGTGGGGTCCCGGGTTCGATTCCCGGCACTGCCAAGGGATATTTTCCAAAGCAAGAGGGTCTGCAACGGTGCCCATCCAACATCGTGATACAATTGGGTAGCTGCTGTGAATAAAAGACAGTGGCGATCACAGTTGAGAGCTTCGGTTCTCCTCTCCTAACACGTCTGGTCAGCGTGGGAGTAGCACACAAACTCCTTCCTATGGGAGAGGCCTCATCCAGTAGTGGATTGAATATGGCTGTGAAGTATATATAAGCTGCGAGCTGTGGCTCATTAAAGCAAAAGGTGAGAGCAGTGAATTTACAATAAAGATGATTGTGTGTGTTCTGCCCGAGGGCAGGTCCTGACCCGAAAGTCCCTGGGCAGGGCAAACCGATGGCGGTTGTCATTGCCGTTAATCAGAAAGAAAAGACGTTCCAACGACAGGACCTACAGTTTAACATGGACTTCGAACTGTGATTCCGCCAGACTCCCCCTTCTGTGGGAGTGTCACCCCATAAATTCTCGAGAGCACTCCCAAACTTTAAATTTTTACGGCTAAAAATCGGTAGAAACCATGCAAATCTCCACTTACACTCTCCCAATTTTGACTTTACATCCCACCCAAACTGAAAATTGTGGCGGAATCCCTTACTCCGAACCACTTATATCAACTTGTGTGTTTAGTACGCACTGTTAAAAATACTCGACTTTCATGAATTCATCTGTAACTGTGTCATTCAAGAATGTGACTTCTATATACAAGAAACAGATACAAATGATAAGGAGTTTTTTCTCTGTTTCCGTGTAATTTGTTTCCCATCGCTCAAGTTACAAAAAGATTTCTTGCTAAAATTTAACATCAGTTTCTAACTCATTTTCCGGAATGTTATTAGGAAGCTAAAATGCAAATACTACTGTTACAAATTTATTTAGTTCTTTTAGATTCTTAAAAATTTAAGTAAAGTTCGTATTTGAGAAGGCTAATATTTGCATGCTAAGGCTTAATCAGGATTCTGGTCAAATTTCTCAGGCAAGCGCTGTATTTGTAGATCTTCTTATATATTACATATAGCTTGAGCCAAAATTGCCTGAAAGTCTTAAATAAAATTTGAATTCTATAATCCACGTTTTTAAGTAAAGCGGTTTAGGGGACCTAAAACTATAAACTTGTAGTTTCTTTTAAACAATTGCTTTCGAAACTAAGAATAAATCTCAAAATTTCAGAAATAAATTATTCTACAAATATTTCCTGTTAATTTTTCATTACATGGTATCTTTCCTTCATGCTCGCATTGCAGGAATAAATATTTCTTACTACCTTGCTTTGGCGTTGTGCATCTCTAATAAAATATGTTCTATTATAAATGATGTGCACGTTGTGTTTAAGACTATCTTCTTAGTTAAGTAATTCCGTAGTTTACGCCAATCCGACCTGAAATGTCCGCCTGCTGCTCCTAACAGGTAGTCCTGCACTTGATTCACGGGATTAATACGCAAGATTTGCTGAAAGCTTGAGAAATATGTCGGACACGTGAGAGCTTTCTGTTTCACATGTTGCTAATTCGCAGGCAAGCAAAAAGCGGATTTTTACCTCTAGCAACAGGAAAGAAAATACGAAGTGAAATGAAAATGCAACACCATTCAACTTTATAACGTGAAAAGGAATGACACAGAAACGAAATACAAAAATTAAAATTCGAAGCTATTCAAGAAATTCGAACCTAGATTGCTTTTGTAGTTCGGACGAGTGCAAATCTATGCTAAAGACAGAGCCATCTAGTAAGAAATTGTCAAAATTGATATAGGAGATGCGAGGGAAAGAACGGGTTGTGAGCATCTGCTTCTTGTAAAATGCGTTTACATGTTATTCAACTTACGGGTTAGACTGGGTTACTGTGTATTATCGTTGTTGTTTATGCTGCCTTAAATTGATGTTTCATAAATAATAAAAAAATAATAATACATGATTGGCCAATATAGAAGATAGAAGTCACTAAGACCAATTTGAATTTTCCTAAAGACTTCGAAACATTATGAATAACATTACCGAGTTTAAAGGGTTTAATTTACAAACTAGAAATACATTTCACTGCAATTACAAATAGAATGGTTAGTTATGGGTGAAGAACAAAGGTGATTTTCTAAATGTGTTCAAGTATTATTCGCTTTAATAATAATAATAATAAAGTAAAGAGTAATCGAACTCATAACGTTCTGCGTAGAACGCTAACAGCTACACCATGCTAAGTGTAGTGATTTTTTTTTTCATTTCAGTTACCAGTTATATTTTACGTACTGAGTATGTTTCTGTTTTATTATTATTATCGAATAGGATTGTCTTTTCTTTATATTATCTGTTACTACTGTATGCTATGTATGAGAAGTATTCTGGAATATACAAACAAAACACATCTATCAAAGAATCTGAGCACAAGTAGTTGAAAGTGTGCATGTGCATTGCAAAATTTTTCATAGTTGGAAAATTCGATTCGAACACCTCCAACAAGTGGGATTTACTTTCTTGACAGATAGTACCTACAGTAATACCTCGACCACTAAACTTCTCTTTCTTTTGGCCAAGAATAAAATACAAAAACAGGCTATACCTTAAGTTGTTATAAAGCCCAGAAATGTACAATTTCAAATAAAGAAACTAGAAGTATAATGTTACGACTATTTCACCGCATTTAGTTTTATGTAGATTCAGCAGGTATTGTTGAAAATTTCATGATTCTCTCCCCAGACGCATGTAAGTATTCCATATATTGATACGTAACCTAGAGAAAATAATACACGCTGACCAGGATTCGATTCTCGGTCTTCTCGCACATCAGAACATTCTATCTCTACCCCGTGAGAATATTTTTAGTACTTTCTTCAAAGATGAAAGTATCTAATTTATATGATCCAGCCAGTTTAATATAGCCCAACACTTACTTTTTTTGTGTGTCACGCTTTTCGCACTAAGAACCAACAGGTCGTGAAATTTTGACGCATCAGGCTAGCTTCCAAGAAGTTTCGGGTCGCAGCCCGGCTGAGTATGGTTGATTATGGAGAAATTCAACGCCAATTTTCGTTAAGATTAGAATCTCCAGTCCTTGAAGGTTAGCGTGTAAGTCCACCGAACTCGTTTGTTTTATCGCGTGAGAATTTCTAAAGGCACATGCTTCCAGCAAAATACATTTTAAGCGTTCTAATGTGGTTATTTGTGATACAATAATGAGATTGATTTCTGTTTTACATTGATGTGTTTGCAGCTTGGTAGAATATTCCATGCCATGTTCGACCTTGAGCCTTTACCTATTCCGACCGCAAATGGCGTGGTTCTGCAGTCAAAGGAGCTGTCTCGATTGTTACAGAGTTTGTGGCCCTAAGTTTTCTCATTCACAAACCTATAGTTAGTATGAGACGACAATTTTCCACAAACCTACAATTTTCCTCAGCTTATCTCTGTTGACATATTGCTGCACGATATTCGTGATTACATCTTTTTCACACGGATCGCAAACACATCCTTACAATACAAACAGACTGACTCCAGGACCACTTCAAGTGTGGTGAGAGTAAGGAAAGGTATGAGTCGAACGTATCCTGTTAAAACAGCAGAGCTGCCAAAAGACCAGTATCATTATTTTACTGTCAGACCCATAAGTTCGAAATTGTTAAATTATTCTAATCTTATTATAATTATTGTTGAACGATGCCTGTTGCCAATTATTTTATTTATATAATTCGTTTCAGTGGTGTACAGGCAAATACTGCCTAATCATCAACAGTGATCATCAATAGCTTCACTTCCCTGGCCAATCTTATATTCTGCGTCAGCTGGATGGGACTACTGAAGTCAGCTATCTTTCCCACTAGACCACAGGAGGACATAATAATCTTGAGTGCAAGAGCAATAACGTTTTGTTGCTAGATATGTTTACTCATAGCACCTTACGTGCTATAGGTAAGGGACTGTGTACTATATAGATTAGCCACCTATGAGTGAAATTGTGAAGTGATACGCAATTGCTATGTTTATGGTCAGTACACATGAACGATTATGTTAACCAAATAAGCAGTTTAACTGTTTTACTAAACTATAAACTGTTAGCACTGTTCCATGTCGCTAGCCAAAGCTACGATGATGAAAAAGTAGTTATTTTTATTGTACGTGTAATAATGTTTTTATACAGTTTTGTAGACGCTGTTTGATAACACCAAGTGTGTATTTATTATATTTATGAAATCTGCAGCAATTATTCGATGTAATTTCACATTATATATGATACTGTAAAGAAGGTCAATTAAACAAACAGGATTAGAGACAGGGCTCGAAATTAACCTTTGATAGCCCTGGCCCACAGGGCCAGTGAAATGTTTTCTTCACTAGTCCTACAAAAATCTTACTGGCCCTTTTTCAGATCAGTAAATAATTATAACCATAGTAATTTTTTATTCCACCTTATTATATTCATTTAGGCTACAGTCCTATATATAGGATACCAAATACCAAAGAGTAATTATAGGCATGTAAAATTTCTATGCCAAAGCAA
The DNA here is from genome assembly GCA_022664845.1 of Lepisma saccharinum. NCBI lineage: Eukaryota > Metazoa > Arthropoda > Insecta > Zygentoma > Lepismatidae > Lepisma > Lepisma saccharinum. Next base: position 44,667 of record JAGDQP010011657.1, read on the forward strand.
ACAAGCCCGTGCTTAACAAATAGGAATGCCTGAGGTGGATTCAGTGATAAGACTGCAAATCCACGTTGCATACGAGTTATGTTTCCTGTCTTCGGCACTTGTGGCAGAGGTATGTTAGTTCCTAAGATTCTGCGATTTCACAATATTTTTATTTTTTTTGAAAACAAAAAAAAAAAAAAAAAAAAAATCACTTCGATAAAACGTTAAATACAGCCTACAGGTATGTTTATTAATACGTTGGAACTTTAGAAAATATTGGCCCACAGGGCCACTAACATTTTTGACTTACTGGCCCTTGGAAATTTTTACTAGTCGTCGGCCAGTGGACCACCGCTAACTTCGAGCCCTGGGAGTAGACAAAAAATATATCTATGTGAAATATTACTAGAATTCAGGACCTTGGATACATCTCCTAAGAATATACAAGGTTTAATGCTATATCAGTCAACAATATGGTTGCTTCTTCTCTCTCTCACAGTTTCCAATTTACATGTCCAACTTAGCAGCCAATGGAATAACCCGAAGCAGAAGCTAGGTTTCCTCCGAGAAATACTTTAGCATTATTTTAAAAGGAATGCAAGTCAATTTATGTATGTCGGAACTGTTGTAGATTGGTGGAAAATAATTCGCACACATCATAAAGTAGAAGCACGCAAATCCAAATTATTAAAGGACCAGTTCCGAACTTTTTCTAAGATTTCTGAATTCAGTTAGCAGAAGATGGAGTAAACACAGTGAACCTCTTGAGGTTATTTATTATTAGAAAAGGGAATATATATGTACTGGGAATTACCGGGGTTTTTGGTTCACCAAACATTACCGTCGGTATCACCAAAAGAACTTCATACTTGCATATAGTGTTATCACTCTTTACTGCCTTTAAGCCCTAAAATTTTGTTTCTGCTCCACTCAGTTACACATTCTCAATAGTGTATGGTGTAAGGGTACTTATCATTTTCTCTTTCGCATCTCTCTGTAAACTGTGCAGTTCATCGATTAATATTTTTTTTTCTTTTCAAAGAACGAATGGCGGAATGTTCTAAATTGCTCCCCAGATGGATTGCGTTGTTTTCATACGCAAGAGTGAGTTCTTTATGATGTAAATAACTATTTCAATTTATTTACTAGGTAATGTTTACATCTCTTTGTACACAATATGTGTTATTTTATGGTAATTTAAGTGTCACTTATGATTCAAGTCTAATAGCTAGAGAACTAAAGGGTCTCCACGTGAGCCTCCCTCACGATCCTTCGTTTTTTTATTATTATTATTCCTTAGTCTAAATACTTTTCACCACGATGGCGGCCATTTTTTGGTCAAACAGTGGTCAAAACTCACTCAAACTTCATAACTGACACTATGTTACTTGCCTTAGCCCACAAAAATAAGACGATAACCCCCTTCTCCCCAAGAGGCCTAAAAATGGGGGAGTGGAAAATGAAGGAGATCATATGGGGTATCAGGTGGAAGGGATTCCAAATCTTGAGCCATGTTTCCACAAAAATGGAATTACTAGAAGACAAATTAGCGGTCATTTTTTCTTCTTCTAGAAACACTTGTTTGTAATTAAATTTTAAGTAAGGACAAACATCGATAAGACCACGGAGAAAACATGCAAAAAAATCAAAAGGAGGTGCTGGAAGTAGTGGTATTGGATTGACAGGTACCACTAGAAACTCTGGAGCATACCGAAGATGTGCACTGGCAACAAGGGCCCAATTAGAAATGCTGGGTGCAAGTCCTTCAAATGTCAGGCATCACCAGTCGAAAGGGATACTTACCACGATATGGGTCATTTAACAACTAAAACAGGCCACGACAATACGCTGAGAGTAGTAGAGGTTTTTGAACGTTACATGAAACCCTTGGACATAGAGAAGAAAGGTTATGGTCTTCAGGCATTCCAGTACATTCAAACAATGAATGAGATGTTTTTACAAGCTGAAAAGCTGGGATCTGATGTCAGAAGTGTGTTTTTAGAAGGGGAAAAGAATTAGCATTAAGAATATAAACTGAAAACTAGCAGTCTAGTCTCGTTGACGAACGTCAAAGTAACTACAACCACAAAATAAACTGTCGATTACAAACAACAAGGAACTATTCTCTCCTAGTTACTACTGGTGAAGTCAAAATACAAAGATCTGAACTTGACATAAAAAAAACTTACGGCATATTCCTTGTCCCCATGGTTTCTTGCCCAAACTAAAAAACCCTGAGATTCCCAAAGTGTTAACAGTAGAAGATGGAAATAAATTCTACCAATTTTCAAAGACATGAGTGTGAATCTTCTCCAGATGTTTTCAAAACATGGAGATGTTACTTTTAGCACTAAGTCACAAACTTTTTTTTTTTGTTTTTTTTTAAGCGAAGGTATGAATAAGAGTGAAAAATCCTGACAGTGACATTTTTCTCGATATTACTGACTCATGATTGTCATATCAAGGTGCAATTTGTTGTTTCACACAGGTTCTGGAAACAGAACAAGACTCCTTAGCGTTACAAATGATCAGAGTAGCACATAGGTTTCCTGAAAGTAGTATTCTGCTCTACTAGGACTTCATGTTTTCATCAGTTGTGATCCGACAAATGCCTTCAAACGCAAAAGCCCTTGAAAATGTTGCTCCCTGAGAAATATACGGTAAGTCCTATCTCAAAGCTTTCCAAAAAATTTGGAACATCTTGGACCGTGGATGACATGAGCTGCACCTCTTGAATAGTTTACTTGTGCTCTTGATGGGTAGAATAAATGTGCTTCTGTGGATGAACTTAGGTTGCTCACAGTTAACAACAACAACAAAAAAAATCGTTTCAATGAAGGCAAACAACATAGATTTCGGTTTGCTACCACGTCCACGGCCTCTGAAGTTCGTCAGATAACAAGGTCGAATTATCAGGTTGGACTGAAAATGGAGAACCAGTTTCGTGGGCTTCTAACAAAATCTTTTTATCAGTACTGGCAAATGAACTAAAAGATGTAGAAAGGCAGACACTTTTTCAGTTCCCTTTTCTTGGGCCTCCCCAGTCTCAATTTTTCAGGGGAGGTTATCGCGTATGACAAGTATGGAGGTTATTGTTATCATTTCTTTGCGACAAGGCAAGTAACATATTGCCGGTTGTAAAGTGTGAGTGAGATTTAAACAATTTTCTTTCAACTAAAAAGTTGTCGAAAAGAAAGAAGAAGAAAAAAAGTCTCGACCAATTATCGACCTAAAATGACCAACATTTAGGTATAGAGCGAATTTTATTTCTAAAGGAAAACACAAACCTGAAGTACCTGGAATGGCGGGAGGAGGGTGCACCTGGATGCACATTGCACCTACCTATAATTTGATGGTATTATTTTTTACGAGCAATCGGTGGTTAAGTATATTAATGACCATCTCGAAGTTGAATAAAAATGAAATTTATTGGATATGGGGTGGAATGAAAGGAATTCCCTCTGTGCAATAGTCGTATATTTATATCCGAAAAACAAGGAAAAATCGAAATACTAGATTCTCAATATTCATTTACTATCTCATTCTCGGGCAAATAGCTAAGAACCCATCTGCCTGGTAAGTTACAAGTCAACTTCATTTACTGATAACGTTTACCCTGAGGATTTCAATCCATCGTTCATTTTGTAATTCATTGGACACTTCAAGAAACAAATGTGTCCTATTTATGTGTAAAATTGTAATAATTCTGTTGAAAATAGAAAAAAGAATCAAGCAGTGGTACTTTTTGTTGACTTTTATGTATTATGATTACATATGCATTTAAAAAAAACTAATTACTTCAATTAGTTTCGTGCCAGAGCACCACGTCCAATCAAAAAACAAAACTGTGGTTGAAAAAGCTATTTTCAAGCAAAAGAAAGAGGAAAAAATTAAAAATAATAGACCAATCCTTTTCCATGCTCATTCATCCATGCAAACGTTCTTACAGGTTATTATAGACTCTCTTACCGACAGATGTAATATTGTCTGTTGAATTAACAGTTTGTGTTACATATTCTAACATATGTGCACAGTCAATGGCAGGTCTGGTAACTGTTGGCGGTGGTGGAATACCATTTAAAGCTTCTCTTAAACGTGATACCAAAGAATCTTCATTGAATGATCGTGATGATTCAGTTGAAGAATTGGTTAGAGAATCAGTCGGGCTTGGCGCTGTTGTATCTGTAACATCAAAAGAAGAAGAAGAAGAAAAAAATGCGTTAAACACTCGTTCCTAGATTCAGATTGCTACAAAAATACAAAATTTTCAATAGCCTATTTAAATGATTCTACAGGGTGTCCCCCAAATAATGGTGCAAACTTCGGAACGTGATTTATTTACATCAAAACAAGGGGGAAAAAGTACCTTTGAAGAAATTCAAAATTATGCATAGTTTCAGACACTGCTTACACCATTACTTGTCAAATTGAGGGCACATAAAAGTGCACACGGGACCGGAGCCAGCGCCTTTAATATATGAACATATGTGTGTGTGTGCATAATATGACGATGATTCCAGCACATTTAACACAGACACTGTTTGTTGTCTTCATGCTATAATACGATCTGGAATATTCTCATCAGTTCATCATTTATAATCACTAGTTTCTTAACTTGTATGTTCAAAACAACAATGGCTACTTCACCCTGAGTACAAAATTTTACCTTCACGCCGCCATATTTTCTAGAATAAACATTTTTGAAAACAATACTTACAACTTTTTTTTTTCTCACTGCGAAAAATAAAATATGCCAATACATGAAAGTAATGGAATTCAGTATAATAATTCAAATGCTATATCACAGATGTCCAATTCGTGCTGACCTCTCTCAACCTCACCGTCCAGTTGAGTGTTCGCAATCGACCTTACCCTCGACTATCTCTGTGCTATATTTGACTTATCGAGAGGCCGTAGCTCAGTTGGTAGAGCAGTGGTTTAGCATTCGAAAGGGCCTGGGAATGATCCCAGCGGCCGCTCATCCTGACTGAGGTTTTTCAGGGTTTCCCCACCCCTGTGACACTAGGCGAATACCGGGATGGTACCTACAAACTAGGCCCTGGCCGACTGCCTCCCAACATTCTCTGCTCCACCCTATTCTGGCCTGAGCCTAAAGGTCACAAAAATTCAATTCCAATTCTGTACTTGACTAACTCTTAACAAGTGAAATAATGCTTTGCGAATTTCTAGGCTGATTACACGGTACTCGTAACTTTGAAATAAAGATGAAAATGGACTCGGAAAGATGACAAATTTAACTACTATAACCTATTTGGTGAAGCTGAGAGGCGACCAGTCTACTAAATGTTGATTTTCAAATTCCAGGTCATTAATTTATATCATTCTCTTATTGCAAACACACAAAAAATGTTGATGAATTAAAAGAAGCATACCAAGCGCATATTAATTTCTTTAAGTCATTATAGAACATAATATAATGTCTACGTACGTATGTTTTCGAGAGATTTCAAACAAGAAAATAAAATAGAGTATTCCCTATCAGAAGGTAGTTGAGGAAATTGCGCAGAAGCAAACAAATAGTACAACCTACATGTATGATCGATATTTTTTAATAGTTTCAACGGAAAATTAGTTGAGATCTATCAGATCCAAAATTTAGGAAATACAATTTGCATTTCTGCATGTTTAGTTGAAACTGTTATAGCAAAATGTTAGTGAAACTAACCAATACTCTTGTTTTAAAAAAATAAGGAGAGTTAAACATGAGGAATTCATCTAAAACCAAACTTCGAAACACACTTTATTGCATATTCTTCATGATGGAGAATGGCGAGTTATTTTATTTACACAAATGCATTTATCCCATGAATTGTTAATTTATAAACTTTTTTCTTCTTGGAAATAAACAAAGAATGTTTATTTTAGCGATTACCCGACTAAGTTAAGGTTGCCTAAACACAATAAATAAAATCTATTCAATTGAATTCAACATAAACTATTATGACTCCTCTTAAAGTAAGGCTTTTAATGTCTTAAGTAGTTGCTTTAATATAAATTGGCTAGGCCTTTCGGAACGGCTCTCGCTCCGTCTTCAGGCCGCCGTAGAAATGTAATTTAAGTATGTCTGTAGATTGTTGTGAGATACTGTTTGTGAAGTATAATAAATATGTAAACGCAAGTATGTGGAAAGAAGTGCATTATTTATTAATCGAAACACTTCAGTCCAATTGTAAAACCCACTAGTTTTGAATTACTCCGCTGCCACTTTTTGCTAGACACCAGACTTATTAAAAAGAAGTCTCAGTGAATGCGGTCATATTGGAAGAACTGTTGTCAAATTTCTACCATGTGTAGGTAAAATGTATTTAGGTCAATTTACAACAAATTCCTGTTCGAGTATAAGAATTATAAAAAAAAATATTATATGTACACTGTGCAGGTAAGCACAGATGTATTAAAATTCGAAACGGGTTAATCTCGAATAATTAAGTAGAAACCTAAGAAAAAGAGTACCTCAGTAAATTAGTTGGTAGTCGTATTTGCAATATTTCACATACAACCTAAACTAAAATAAATTAACAAAATAATAATAATAATAAACTAGAGACACACTTGAATTACATCTCAACGACAGCCTGAAGATAGAGAGAGAGCCCTTCCGAACCTATCCAATTCATATTGAAGCAACTACTTAAGACGACGACATTAGAAACCTTACTTTAAGGCAAGTAATAATAATAATTGTTAATAGGTGCGTTTAAAGTGGCTTTATCTGAATTCAAATACTTGACAAAATATATACTGAAGTTAAGGTAATATCAAAACTTAATTTAACATCAAACCCAAAGTACATACACACATTAATCCAATTAGAAAATAAAACAAGACATGCATGATTAGAGTAAAGAATAACGGGTCATTCCACAGAATTTCGACAAGTGGTGGTCGCTCGACTATTTTTGATTTCCTTCATATTTGGTACATTGAATGCCATATACAAGTTGAAAACAGTTTTTGAAGAAAAAAAAAAAATCCAGAATATACAGGGTGTTCAAAAATGAGATTCAGCAAAAACAGCGAATTATGAAGTTACACATATTTCATTAATCAGTTGAGACATTTGAATAGTTCAAAAACATTTAAAATATAGACACCTCAGAGAATATTTAAAGTTATGTCTTTAAGTTCTAGCCCCAAAACGGCTATCGGACAGCGTGGTTTAAACAGTTGTAAAATATAGGTGAAATTCTCATTTTTAGATTCATTTCTTGATTGAATCGAAAGAAATACCAAGCCGTTTACTTTGTTATTATCTACTATTATCACTGTAGTGACAGAAAAAAATAACTTCCTGTATAATTTCTTTTTCTATATATCGACACTTCAATTTCATAAAAACTCACATTTGTCAAAATTTGAGGGCTGTAAGTCAAAAGGGGGAGGGAGTACATGAACAAAATTTCGCGTAGGAGTTCCTTTATTTATGTTCTGAAACCCCTGAAAGTTTCATTTTGTTATTCAAACCCCTCTATGAAATACAGCTTCTGAAAGTTGCTTAAAAAGCTATAGTCGTGTCAATACAAATTATCATTGAAAAATGAGGCTATTGTTAATAATATTGTATTATATCAGAGTAATCATTTAAATCACGTGCCTTAAGCACAAATAGATTATGTTTTACGATCTTTGTTGGTGCACAGAGCTATTTTAGCCTTCTTCTATCTGCTGCTTAAGGAGAAACTGTGCTTAAAATGCATTTAATCTCCGATCTGATGGTACGAATTCTTCCTGAGTGACTTTTTTTTTT
>JAGDQP010011658.1:0-25738 GCA_022664845.1 Lepisma saccharinum
GCGTATACAAACAGTTGATTCAAACCATTCAATGATAGTCCCTTTTTGTCCCCTTTAATTTTTAAAATCGCATATACTAAAGCAAAGTTAAACAGTAGTGGTGACAAGGCATCGCCTTGTTTCAATCCGTTGCGAATCTTGAAACTATCTGACATATTATTACCTATCCGTACTCTGCTTATGGGGTCGCTGAGACACATCTTCACTAGTTGGACCAATTTTTTCGGTATTCCAAATCGTATCAGGATACTGTATAACTTTTCCCTTTTGATAGAATCATATGCTTTCTTAAAATCAATGAACAGCTGATGAACCGTCCCATTGTATTCCCATTTCTTCTCCAAAATTTGTCTCAAAGCAAAAATCTGGTCCAACGTGGATCTATTTCTTCTAAATCCACATTGGTGATCTCCAATTATTTCATCTACGTATACATTTAGGCGTGTTAACAGAATATTACTTAATACCTTGTAACAAGTTGGAAGTAACGAGATTCCGCGGTAATTGTTGCATTCCGACTTATCGCCTTTTATGTAAATCGGAACAATTATTGATGTTTTCCATTCCTTTGGGAGCTCCTCCTTTCTCCATATAGCACTTATCAATTTATGTAGTTCCCTGATTAGTGTCGTTCCTCCTGTTTTAATTAATTCGGCTGGAATATTGTCTATTCCTGGTGATTTGAAAATTTTCAATTTCTTAACCGACATTTCGATCTCGATCTCGCTAGGTTCGGGAATCCACGGTTCTGCGGTATGGATTTCTAATTCCTCTGTTTGTTCCCCGCTGTGTACATTAAGAAGTTTGTCGAAATAACTTTTCCACACCTCGATAATTTTAGTCGGATCCGCCTGAAGATCTCCACGTTCATCTCTAATCATTCCTAACCTCGGCTGGTAACCTTTTCTTAACGAGTTTACCCCTTTGTATAGATCTCGTATGTTATTTGTCTTCCCGTTTTCCTCAATCTCCTGAATCTTCTGCGTCAGATATTCTCGCTTTCTGTTTCTGAACCCTAGTGTGGCGTTTCGTTTCGCGTTACTGTAGTGGTTGGTATTTGCTTCGCTTTTATTACTTAGCCATCGTTGCCTTGCTTGTTTTCGTTCCTCATGAAGTTTAATGCATTCTTCATCAAACCAAGGTTTGTTTTTCTGTTGTTTCTTCTCACCTACGCGTTCCTTCGCTGCGCTGTTAATTGTTTCACGAATTGCCTCCCACATCTTACTTACATCAATTTCATTATTAATATCATCATTATTATTACTCGAGTCGGCTAGGATTTCGAACCTATTTGAGAGTTCGAGTTGGTAATCTGCTCTTATGCTCGGATTATTTAATCGTTTCACTTCGAATTTCAGTTGTTTTGATCCCTTGCTTTCCCTGTTCGCGATGCATAACTTTTCCCTTACTTTTGTGATCACTAATTGATGGTCGGTGTCACCTTCCGCTCCTCTGTACGACCTAACGTCCATTATGTTGGTGTGTCTTCGTCTGTCTACTAATACGTGATCGATCTGGTTGAGAGTTTTGCCGTCCGGAGATACCCATGTGTATTTGTGTATGTCTTTGTGTTCATAGTACGTGCTCTTTACCAGTAAGTTTTCGAAATCGCGAAAGTTATCAGTCTTTCTCCATTGTTGTTGGTCTTTTCGTGAAGACTGTATTTGCCTATAGTAGGTCTATATTTTTCTTCCCTCCCTACCTTTGCATTGAAATCACCCAACACAATTTTCGAATTATACTTCGGTAATCGGTCAAACAACCTTTCTAGCTCATCGTAGAATATATCTTTGTCGTTATCAGTAGCCACCTCGGTCGGAGCATAATAAAACCGTGTTGCCCCATCGAGTACGTATCGTAACGTACGATAGTCTTTCGTTTACGAACTCTATATTCTGAACCGCCTGAAGGATATTATTCTTAATGAGGAACCCTGTTCCGAAATCGTGAGACTGTGTTCCCCCGTAGTAGAAAGTGTACTTGCTCTGTCGGATACTATCTTGACCCTCCCACCGAACTTCTTGTATCGCTAATATGTCTAGCTCGTACTTTTCGGTCTCGTGTACCGCCACCTGAAGAGCGCCCGTTTGGTATAATGTTCGTACGTTCCACGTTCCTATTCTAAGGTCTTTCTTAATCCTGTTCATAGAGCCCCCTGAAGCAGTCCCAGCCCGGAGATCCGAATGAGGGACTAGTTTACCTCCGGAATATTTTACCCCAGGAGAATCCATGAACCATCTGTTACTATTTCTTGACATGTTTTAGCGGTGTAGAGTTGTCAGCTCTACGACCTAGACTCACAACTGGTTATTAAAAATGACCCAAGATTACAAATATATTTCATCTCTTATCAGTTTGTACAGCGTATAGAGATGATATATTTGTAGTTAATGTGATTTCATAGGTGTAAATATATGGGTGATAGAATTTTCATAGCAGTCGAAGTCAGTTGTCATAATTACATCCATAATTCATATTTTAAAGCAGGTAATTTGTCAGAGATGCACAATTTTGAAGCAAAATAACGTACACAGTTAGTTTATTTCTTAGTTTGTCGGATGCAAAAAGAAATTACTGGGATTTGTAAATTTAAGGACAAGGACATTGCCATAACTAGGGCTCGGATAGTTTTTTTATATTACATATGCAAATGCATATTTCAATGATATCTTGGAAAATGCATGTTACATAATTGAATTTACACAAATACCTTGCATATTTCAGAGTGAAAGCCACTACGAACATCAAAATATAATATAGTATCACTTGAAAATCTTCTGGCACAAAAAAACACATAAAAACTTCACCAAAAATGAACTTTATATGAACGCACGTGAACTTTATGGGAACCTACTGTGTCTTTTTATTGGCTTCTAACCTTCAGCACATATTTTGCACACATTGAGTTCATATTTACTGAAGTTCACATTATCCAGAGCACGTTTCCAGATTACTTTTTACATTAGCCAGTACTAAGGGAACTTTTTTGTGACTGAATTGGGTACCAACACACCAAAAGTTCATATGTTGTGTACTAGAGACGTGGTAATACTGGAACATATTGTGAACTTTTTTCGGAACATAATTATTTAAGTGTACTTCGATTTTAAGTGATGTGAAATGCGCTGAAAATGCTTGAAAATTCTGTATACCTAGAGACTTGTATCCCCCGTCGAATTTCCCATTTCAATGTAAAATTAATATACATTCAGGCGTAGTTATGTACACGCCAAGCCTGGATCCCCGAAAGAAACAGTTGGACCCCCCTTTGAAAGGAAATTCTACCTAGACAATCTAAATACGACACATGGACAGTCTGTAGATATGACCTTGAGCTTGATAGATCAGATATTTTTGCCCTTAAGTATTGTCTAATTGTATCTAGTGTAGAACGAGTGTTTTCGGAGTACAGAAAACATATTTGACGAAAACATAAGTTTCAAGGTTGAAAATTGAAGACACCATGTCGTAATGAAGTGTAATCTTGATCTGTAAGTAGTGTCGTTCTCCTTTAATTCAAACAACTGTATTCGACATAAGTGTTTCATTTGAAGTTTGTTTACGGCTTTCAGCCATCTAAGACTCAGGCCGGCGAAATAAATGTTCTAAGCAAGTGTATTTGAGTATGTGAACAAGTGTATTTGAGAGTGTAAATATTAAAAACAACAATATTGTTATCATTTAAATCATATGAGCTAAATGAAGAATGAATCAGTAAATATGCAGGCTTTTGCAGTAACTTCATGTACAAGAAACTAAGCTGTTTTCGAAAGTGCATATTGTATTGCATATTTTGCTCATGTTTAGCGCATATATTTTTTTAGGTATTTTAAGCGCATAACTATCCGTGACATAGTCATATACAGTTTTCAGAGACTTACTTGGCTTAGGATCGCTTGACACGGAAGCATTTATACTACGATAAATCATAGTGCTAGCAAAAATGTTTCTGTGTCAAAGTAAAAATGCTACAATAGGGCAAGATGCTATTTTATTATTCCATAATGATTTTGATGGAATATATGCCAAGGAAAATTGCTACGATTTATCGTACCATAAATTCTTCCGTATCAAGCGAGCCTTAGATTACTGTGATTCCTAACTGCCATATGAAAACAGAGGACAAAGTAATAGATGGTTTTAGCTTAAAATTGCATTCTTATTCTCTCTTCTGTTATTTTCTTACCTTTCTTATGACGTATTCTTCTGAATACATTCACAAGTTCTTATTTTGTACTTTCTCGACTCAACAATAACCATGGATGTAAATATGGTAGACGGATTGGCCCAATACAATTAAGCTGGGTCGACTTGACGCTAGTTTTCGATTAATTTTGCCTGGTGTATTGGGATTTACTTGTGTCTTATTGATTGGCTTATACCTGGGTGTGTGAAAGCAAAGAATGGAGGAAGATCTAGCTAAGGAAGAGATAGGAAGGAAGGAGGAAGATTGGAATATTTTAAATATAGTATTGTACGGAACGTGAGGTTCAGTTGTTTTTTTTAAAATCAATTACACCTACCAGGTACTCATGGTTTGTGCTGACTTCAATTTCGGATCGCTAGAAGTGAATCCGTCTCCCGTATTTAGATCCATGAATAATAACAATAATAATATGCACATTGTGCAATATGTCTAATACATATGTTTAATAAATACAAACTATGCTCAATAAATAAATTCACACAGTAGTAAGCTATTTCTTCAGAAAGAAGAAGAGTCAGGACTCGTGTAAGTAAAAAGAAAGGAGTACAAATTTGAAATCTTTTTCTAGGGTTACAAGAACACGTACCACAAAGATGAATACCACAAGACTCATCATTTTTATGACAGCCATCACGATGATGGTTACCATAAGAAGTTTGGAGATCATTACGAACAACATAAGGGACATAAAGGTGGACACCATAAAGCAGGACACCATAAGGTAAGCAAGCAATCCTTTACGCGTTGAACTTAGGGCTTATTCTATAAAACGATTAGAAAATAATGTTTTTTTTTTTTAATGATATGAAAGAAGTTAGAAACGACAAATGGTAGAGTTACAAAGCATTTTCAAATTAAAATTCCTTTAAATCAAACTGAAGAAAATAACTCGAGATACTTTATATTATATCATAAGTCATAACTGATATCATTATGATAAGAATTTAGCCCGGTGGCAGGTTTGTCGTGATCGTAAAGAATCCTCGACAAGGAGAATCAATGGTAGGTTCCCTTTTGCCTTCTATCAGAACTTGCGACTAGAGACAGGATGAGTACCCGAGGCTGAGCCATTCTCGCGCATGCGCTTTACTCCTTAAAAGTAAATATTACTTCCAAGCGGCAGTTTCCCGTTGTCAATTTAGCGTATTGGTAGTATGTTAGAAAGCTAATGCATAGAACCCGGGATGGAACCCTGGCGTAGTTTTTTTTTCTTAAAGAAAATAACTTTTCTCTTTTTTGTATATATATAAACGCATTAGGAAATTTAATAAAATTAGTGAACAAACGCATGTGGAGGTTAGGTAAGTCAGGTTCGGTATTTTTTTATTGCACACACGATTAACTCGTGTTTTCACAAGGTGCCGTTCCTGTCGCTAGTCACAAGTCTATCCGATAGAGGTGATGTCGACGTTATTGTATATTTGAAGTATAGAAAGGGGAGGGGGCAAAGTGGATCATTTAATTTTAACGGCTTTAAACAGCAACTACGTACAATAAATAAGACTTAGGATGAAGTTTCTCTGACGATTCAACTACCAAGTGGCCTCACAAGAATGGCAAATGAAACATATATATATATATATACTGTGTCGGTACATGATCCACTGCACACTTTTTGTATTTTCTTTTAGTACTTTGCAATATTCCAATGGTTTGATTAAAATGGGACAACCTGTATAAATATGTGGGTACATATTTTTAAAATGAACGTAAAAGCAAAGGAATTTTATCGTATATGAAAATCACTATTCGCTTTGTCCAGCAAAGAATTATTCATTTTGCCCCAAGCTGGCATCTACAAGAAATGATCGATTACACTACATGTACGTCATAGCTGCAATTACTTTGAAGTATAAAAAACATAGAGTTAGGAATATAAATAGAGGGAACCTTAGGCTGTTTTGTTGGAGAGGGGAATGAAGCCAAGAGACGGAAGGGACGAGGCATTTCGGCCATATTGACTGGCCCCATATTTAGAGACCCTCTTCTCCGAGTATTGCCTCTTTGAGGTGCACTCATCCTCCTATCGAAAAAGGCAATCCTCACAGTACTCGGTATAGAGGGACTCTAGTGGGGCCACACAAAATGGCTGCCGATGAACCATAATTTGGCTTAATGTAACGTCATGTATGTTCTCTCTATTTTCTTCCTAACTCTATGATAAAAACAAAGCCAACGTAACACATTATTCGTTTATCTGAGTTAAAAAAAAAAAAACTAGGGAAAAATTTTGAAAAATCTATATCTTTAAAATTTTTCAGAAACGCGTATTTTCTTGCCTTTACCAAACAACAACACACGAGCGTTCAATCTCGACGACCTTCTGTTCCTTCACTAGTGACGTCACAAGTCACAAAGAAGTTTTGCTGCCATCTCTTATTAAAAGGTTGTAAATTTCATTATTCGCTTTGCCTCTTATATTCACTTGGCCCCCTTTCCTCTATACTCTCATAAGCTTAGAAAACATTTGGACGAAATAAGAACAACACAAATGTAACAATATTTATCAATAAAAAATTAAATAAAACTGTAAAATAACTGCAACAGTTACGAAACTGCATCAGTATCTTTTTCAAACTCAGCACTTCTCCAAACATCAGAAGCTGGTCACCTACTTAATGAAATTCATCCTTGCGTTTGCCTGTCTTTCTAATTAAAATCCATTTATTTTCACGAATCGCGGGAATAGATCGAATTTAATAAGTCACAGAGGAGAGGCAAACATGAATTTTAAATGAGAGGACGAATCAAATTAATGGATTTAACGCAATAAAATGATATCTCCAGGTACATGTACTTGAGTAGATCACCAGCTTCTTATGTTATGGATTTGAAGAACGCGATACAGTGTCGAAACTGTTACGCACTCTTATTGTGTACCTTTGTTCAATTATAGTGCATAGCCATGCCATCAATAACTCTGTCAAAAGCAGCAATGCAAACTTGTTCATAGAGAAGACGACGATAAATCCTGATCTCAAAGTTCTAACCTTAGATATCACTTCCATCCACATTGTACCGAGCAGCTCAGATGGTTAAGCATTCGGGAAGTTCTGAGTTCGATCCCATCGGCCAGCCATCCTGACTGAGGTTTATATAGACATTTTTATCAGTTACACCAAGCTAATGCTGGGATGGTACCTCGAAGGTCCTGGCCGACTTCTTTCCCACATCCATCCCCATCCTAAATTTGGCCTGAGCCATAATTTAAATTCAAATTTGGGCCACACTTTATAAAACATACGCTTAAGACACACTTTGTATATCTTCTGTTCCTTTTACAATATGCTGAATTGGATAGAAGGTGTTCAAACTCTACAGTCAAACTAAGTTTAATACTGAAGGCAATAAGTAGTAGCAATACATATAGAACCAGGAAAATGTCAAGTTTAAACGCCGTAATAGACTAAAAAGTTTAAAACTTAACTGTAATTGCATTTTGTTTGTTCATAGCATGCCTTTTGGAATACCTAAATTTCTAGTATTCTTAAGACAATTTATACTCATCTAAGTATTAAGATATCTATTTTTTTTTTCAATTTAAATTGCAGTCGGGACACCACGATGACCATTACGGCAAGAAGGGGAACTACGGTCACGGTAAATATTATGACGAACACAAAGGCCATCACGGACATCACGGTCATAAAGCCTACCACGGCCATCACTCGGACTACGGAAAGAAAGGCGGACATGATGGTCATCACAGCCATGGTTACAAGCATGGTCACCACTAAATGGGACATATCCATGTGTGGTGGAGAGTTATCATGCGGTAAATCCTTCCACATAATTACCGCACTTCTTTTAACAACGTCCCTACTAGTTGTGCATTTTGTTACCACCAAAGGAATTACATTCTACATTTCTTCTTGCGAGAATGTTAAATATTCAGCGATTTCTTTACAAGGAGAACACTGTTCATATATTTTTTTATATCCAAGATATTGTGATGAAAATAGGTTCCCTTGTTATCTATTGATATTGTTATAGGTTATATAATTTAACGCTTTAAATACATAACTAATTATTTGTTTTCCGTTTCGCCTCGTTTTGTATGTTTTTGTTTTGTATAGTGTTAAAAAATAAACATATTTTTGGTTAAGTTTGCTTTATTATTTAATTATACCAAAGTGTATATGGTTAATACTAACTAAATTATATTTCAGCGTAAAGGAAGCAATTCTTGGTCAAGAATGAGATTTTGTTTTCTCTTAGGCACATTATATCAATGTTTCATATACAATGATTGAGGTAGTAAATCGATATTTTCAGTCAACCTGCCTTTGTATATTTTTTATGATAATTTTCCGTACGCTTGAAAATGTGCTATTGTAGTCCAGCATTAAAAAAAAAATCAGATATTCAAATACCTTAGAAATTGTAAATTTCAATTTGGACCTTGATTCCACATTTCTAGACACCAAATTGAATTATTGTGACCTATTATAAGAAGTTGTGCAACAGTAAATTAAAAATTTGTCTTACCCATAGCCTCCAGGAGCCTAAAGAGAATTTCGATTCAAAAGTTCAAGAAGGTTAACCACAGTTCATATACATCTGAACTACGATGTCAAGTTAGTTAAAGAAAGAGAAAAAGGAAGATGTAGAAATATGCTTGCGGGAGTCACTGGATCTGATTTTTCTTCCTATGGACCCCTTTTTATTTCTATAAATAGAATACATATAGGCAATTAATAATATGTGAGATAGTTTCGAGATTCGCAGAGGATTAAAACGAGGTGATGCCAAAGAAAATAATAATAAGAGAATCTTACTATACAAAAATTCCCGTCCTCCGGACTACTCGTCAGATGGCAGCACAAGTCTGAGATCACGTGATACCGCCGACAAATGCTATTGGCGGGAAATTATTAATTTTCATTGGCTAAGATGTCAATGAAGTTTTCGACCATAATAGTATTTATATTTCATAAAAAATTGTTTAATAAATTTAATATTCTTTACGTTCTATATTGGTTTATAGTCTTTTTTATTCTTTAGAAATAGATTGCTCTTTATCTCATCTCTTGCCTTCTAAACTTATGTTCTCTTTTCTCTTGGTTTTATATCCATTTTCGTCTGTACGAGGTAAAATAGTTCTTCCTAGGTACTTACAATTCATCTTCTTCTTCGTTCAGTTACACAGACAATGAATGACGATTGATTGGTTAGAGACATGGATGTTCTAATAGAGGATTTACTTGTAGCTTTCTCATGCGCAGAGAAATAATGAAGCCAAAAAACAATTAAACATCGACCAAGGCGACGTATCTGATTGGTTAGCGAACAACTAGAGTGCTTGTTGCCATCTTTGTTAGCCGAAAACAATGTTTTTGATTGGAGTAAGATGGGCGAAATGGACGGGACTATGCTGTGACGTTTGGCTTCATGTTCTTGGCAAAATCGCATATCCTCTAGTAGAACATCCTTGGTTAGAAACTGAAAGCACCAGGTCTGGCCGCAACTGTCGCTACTATCGAGGTATACGTGAGAACGTCTAGCAATCACTTATTATTATTTTCTTTGATGATCCCTTGTCAGCACTACTGTTTAACTTTGCATTATGCGGTTTTAAAAATAAAAGAGGAGAAAAAGGACTAGCATTGAATGGTTTGAACCAACTATTCGCATATATCCGAATCATTTAGATTTCATAGGGACGATATAAATACACTACAAAATACTGTAACACCGATGTTTTAATAAACCTTGCGATGAGATGTACGTACAGGCGATAGACAAAACAAAATACATGATTACAAGCCGAAACTCAGAAAATCAAGACAAATTTCCAACAGGAATATTTCAGAAGCTCGAAAAGTAGAAATGTGACTTAGGAAGCTTTTAAAGTGGATTCGAACGACGCAATTTTCTTGCTAAACGTACATTCAGTCTCCTATGCTCAAATAAAGAGAGTCGAAAATTGAAATTTGTTTGCGAAAGATATAATGAAACATGCAATAGATGATATGAAGCAATATCTTCTTTAAATTATTCAAACGCCTTTATATTGGTTTGATGTCTAACACCTCTGATCCTCTTCGCTTCAAAGGATATGATGAGCTAAAAAGAATGTCTAAAACAATGGAAAATAGTATCAGAACTACCTCCGGCGCTATGGGTCGTCGGATCGATCCCTGCTCATGCCGTATGGGGTTTGTGATGAACAAACACAGTGTGCGTGGATTTTCTCGGGGTTCTCCCATATCCTCCTATTTTCTTCATTCCACCAATTCATCTCATCATCATCCATTTGGCCTGAGCCAAAGTTGCCTAACGGCCTTAAAAATTAAATTCAAATTCAGTACCACAACTCTTCAGTTTACACTCAAGTACTGTGCGGTTTTCTTAGATGTTAATGCAAATCAACTACACTAGATGTCAGCACTGCCTCCGTATGTCACTAATGCACTTCATTTTGTTGTATTAACATATTCACTACAACAATCAAGCGATTTCAACAAAAAGAAAGAAAAAATCGGACGGATAAAAAATAGGACTCTTCAAATGGTTTTGAACTTTCTTCGCGGAAAGTTTTAAATCTCTTAGACTTGAATTTGTTGGAAAAGCATTGCAATTTCGTGTAAATAAAAGGTTAGATATACACGTAAGCAGTGTTGCCATCTGGCATTCGAAAGGATTGCTTTGCAGTAACCTTAAACAGAGAATACGTGAAGTGTTTTGTTTATTGTATCAGTTCACAATTGGCAGTCAGCCCATAACTCGGATTACTTGTTGTATTGAGTCGCGGGAGGGTCAGGAACTAGTTACTGGCCAGGGACTATACATGTACCTGAGAAAGTGATACTTCAAACACTGTACTGCGTTAAACAGTAATCACACTGTATTACGACATTCATTAACTCAACGAGTCAGTAACACGAACATCGTTGCACTAAATCTAGTAACAATACTTAATCGCTACCAAATTGTTCAAAAAGACATTTTTTTTTTATTAAGACAGCTTCATGACAATAGAATACAGTTTTCGTCGTAAGGAAAACAAATTATGAATAAATGGGAAGGGGTTCAACGCTACAAAAGCAACATTAATTTTTCTTCTTTCTAGAAATCTTCTGAAATAAAAGAAAGTATCTCCTGTACAAGTTCCCACACTTATAAATAGTAATAGTCGTGATCAGTTATGCACAACGATACGTAATAAGGTCTCTGGGTCATTGTTTGTGTTAGCAAATCAATTTTTTATATCCCGGGAAAGAGAACTGGGCAGGATAAGTAGGCGTTTCTTCCATTATTTGAATTCTCCTGGGTCTGTCGATATTCGAAATCGATGTATGTAACATGCAATGTGAGGGATTCCTCCCTTCCACCCGTACACCTTATCATAAGCCATTCACAAGGCCAAATGAGCGTTAAAGGCTGTAGAATATTGGAGAGCAGGCAGTGGGGGTAGGGGTAACAACAAAAGTTTGCATAGGCTGTTTAACATCGCATGTTTAATGTCATATGTCGTTTCCTCCTCATATTCCCCGTACCTCACCCCGCCAGTAACTTTATTTTGTACCATATTGAAAGCTCGGGCATTGTGGCACTAACGCACCTGCTCAGAACGGGTGTTTTGTGTGCGTGTGTGTGAACATTCGTTTATTTCTTCTAACACTAGTCGATAATTGGTTTCGATTAGTCATCAAACTTTGTCTTTTGTATCGGAATATCATACACATCAAATAAGTTGAACCAAACGGAACGAGCTCTAGTTAAAAGGAAACTGTCTCAAGCAGAAATATCAGGGAAAAAAAATCAGAAATATCTTGTACTCGTTGACACTCCAGTAAACTTCCTTTTTTGAATAAGCACATACAATTTTTAAGAGAGAGAGAGAGGGAGAGAAAACGATGACAAGTGCGGTCATGCGCAGTCAGTGTGGTGAGTTCAGGCATTTCAGTTTTATATAGAAACTCTATTTTATTTTCGGTGTGAGAAGGAAGAAGAACCATGGTGTTATGAAACTGTGATTTTTTTTAGAGGAAAATATAACTCGAGGTGGCGCCAAATTCGCAATCGTGTGCTGCGCACGATAAGCTTCAAACATATACCTGGAAAACAGGTAAGTTGGAAATACAATCTAATTCAAAGAATTTTATAATTGGGTGTCATTTGGCTGCCCCAAGTATTTTACGAATCATGTCATGGTTTAATTATAAGTAAAAGATGGTGATTTGAGTAAACCGTATGTAAATCTTGTAACTGCACTCATAGACTATACAATCAAGAATGGGGTTTGAATTTATTTAAGGCCTTTAGACATCTTTGAATCAAAGTGAGTCAAAGAATAGATTCCTAAAAGCATTTGGTTTTGGTCCCATAAATACTGAAAATAAAAGGTTTAATCTGACAAATTTATATTTCTAGAAATTAGGAGAATTTCAAGAAATTCTTAATATGTCAAAATGTAATCAAAGGTATGTAGTTTTCAAAATTGGTGCAGTATTTGATTGGTTTATTTCATAACATAACATATTATTACTGGCAAAATTGGAGATTTTTGCGTACCCTTTTATTTTATGAAATTGTGATTTTTAAATTTCCTTTTCAATTCTAAACAGCTCATTTTTTCAATAATATGGTATACTTTTTTTTTATGAGAAGTGATAAAGAACATGTCGCTCGTTTGATTGCAAGATACAAAAAAAAAAAAAAAAACTCGTTCTTTTCTTCGACAAAATCCCAAAAATTCAGATTTTAACAGAACATCTTTTAAATAGTTTCCAATTTTAGTATGTGTATGCCATGAGATATCCAGTCGGTAAAGTCGCGGACATCGGATTAGAAATTGAAGAACACACGGGATAGAGCCCCACTGAGGGTCATCCTGACTTACGTTTTTCAGGATTTTCTTCACTTTCACCAGGCGAATGCTGGAATGATACTTCAACTAAGTCCTTAGGCGCTTCTTCTTCATCGTGCTCCAAGAAAAGTGATCGCCACGGAACTGTCTAATTTCAAAATATTGACTTAATTTTTTTTTTATTTTCCAAGTAGTAAGTTTTTATTCTTGGGGTGGTGGTGGAGTGACAACCATAGTGGTGGTGTAAGTCATTAATTCTAAAAAAAAAAAAAAAAAGGACAAAAAAGAGAAGAAGACACCGGTTTCCTTTTGGAAGCGGAAAAAACATGGTAAATAAGTTATCTTCTGTGTCATTCCAGTTTCAAATTCTGTATGTCTTGTTATCCAGTGAAAAATGAGGCGATTTCAACAAAGCTAAACCAATCCGTCGAGGAGATTTTCTATAGCCTAGCCTAGTGGGCATTATTTCATAAGGTATTTGTTCATCTCTTAGTCGACGAAGGATCAACGAAAGGCAATATAATTCATAATTCTCGGCTTTTTCTCATGTATCTCCCGTTTCCTCCCAATTTCGCCAAAGGGAATTTCCACGGGAGTACGAATTTAAAGTTTCATTTCATAAATGAATTAAAGACATCAATATAAAGTTCTCCTTAAAATATTTCTAAAAAAGAAATTCAATATTTGCATAAATAGCGAAAAGAAATGGAGCTAAAATTTGCCGTAAAAAAAAAAATCATTGGGCAACGTCACAAGTATTCAAGAGCCGACCAAGCGACGCCTTCTATTATAGGCTTGTATTGCATGTTCTTAGTCTGTATTGATATTTCAAGTTCAAAGACTGGACGTAATGAATATTTACTTTGAATAATTCTTTTCATTAATTTGGATAGAAGATTATTTATTCGATTATATGTAACAGATAAATGCCTTGCAGGATGGATTTGTGAAAGCAGACTCCACATTATCAACGGAGGACGCTCTCATTAGTATTAAAACGAATTTTCTCACCTGATCGTGCGATTTTACTTAATTAACCTTCTAGTTTCTGAAATAGCTCAATAACTTCTGAAATGCAAAATCCGTGTCCAAGGAGAAAGTAGTAACTTCAATAAGGCGCGAAAATAAATTTAATATTAATTTACGCTACGCCAAAAGAGAAGTGTGCTTCCTGTGCATACCTTAACTAATTCGAATTATACCGTGTATTTCGTTTCATATACGAATTATAAGATTAATTGAATCCAAAGGAAGGAGCAGCACAGTGGATTCTCCATCGGAACAGGCTATCGGATTAATATTTTAAGTGTAAGGACATTATTGTTTTAGAGTTAATTACAAAGAAATTGATGCCGTTACTAAACAAATCACCCGATAACTTCCATTTCCGAATGACTACCTAAAGCAGGAAATAGGGACGTGTTTAGGGACAAGACCGGAGTCAGGGTTCTATGAGAAATAGTATGAGTTTAGGAATATTTAGATATAACTAACTAACTCTATGGCTTATGGAACTCGCAAGCTCATCGCCGCAGTAACAAACGTTCGCCATTGGATTATATCCTGGGCAATATCAAGCCAGTTTTCATCACGAATACCTACTTCTCGAAGATCTCTTCTAATATTGTCCTTCCAACGACGTATCGGTCTTCCCAATGGTCTCCTTCCATCCGGTCTTCCAGCCAGGATAGAATATAATCCTAGTTTTCCCCCCATCCGAGTTATATGGCCTGCCCACCTTAGTCGTCGCGATTTCATTATTTTTACATCTGGTGAATCGTACAGTCCGTGGAGTTCTTCGTTATGCAATCTCCTCCACTCTCCAGTCATCTCGTCGCGTTTCAGCCCGTATATCTTTCTCAAAACCTTATTTTCAAACACACGTAAT
The DNA here is from genome assembly GCA_022664845.1 of Lepisma saccharinum. Lineage (NCBI taxonomy): Eukaryota > Metazoa > Arthropoda > Insecta > Zygentoma > Lepismatidae > Lepisma > Lepisma saccharinum. The sequence continues at coordinate 14,908 of JAGDQP010011658.1, forward strand.
TTATGTTCATCTGCTAGGGTCGTACTACAACTTTCGCAACCGTAAAGTATTACCAGCAGAATAACCGTTCTGTATATTTTCAATTTCAACTTCCTTAATATTAATCGCGATGTTAGAAGTTTTTGGACTGAATAGAAACATGCGTTCCCCGATACTAAACGACTTTTTATTTCTTCCGTGACCTCATTTTCGCTTGTTACGTATGCTCCCAAGTATTTAAATTTGTTTACTTTCTCTATGACCCCATCCTTAATTCTAATGTTTTTATTTCCTTCATTCCCTGTGTTTCGGCTTTTTATCATGTATTTTGTTTTATCTATGTTTACCTGTAGACCTATCTCATCGCACGCTTCTACTAAGACATCGGTGTTGCTTTGTAGTGCATCTATATCGTTCCCTATTAAATCTACATCATCCGCGTATACAAACAGTTGATTCAAATCATTCAATGATAGTCCCTTTTTGTCCTCTTTTATTTTTAAAATCGCATATTCTAACGCAAAGTTAAACAGTAGTGGTGACAAGGCATCGCCTTGTTTCAATCCTTTACTAATCTTGAAACTATATGACATATTTTTACCTATCCGTACTCTGCTTATGGGGTCGCTGAGACACATCTTCACTAGTTGAACAATTTTTTTCGGAATTCCAAATCGTATCAGAATACTGTATAATTTTTTTCTTTTGATAGAATCATATTCTTTCTTAAAATCAATGAATAGCTGATGAACCGTCCCATTGTATTCCCATTTCTTCTCCAAGATTTGTCTCAAGGCGAAAATCTGGTCCAACGTGGATCTATTTCTTCTAAATCCACATTGGTGATCTCCAATTATTTCCTCTACGTATACACTTAGGCGTGTTAACAGAATATTCTACTAAATACCTTGTAACAGGTTGGAAGTAACGAGATTCCGCGGTGATTATTACAGTTCGATTTATCGCCTTTTTTGTAAATCGGAACTACTATTATTGAGGTTTTCCATTCCTTTGGAAGCTCCTCCTTTCTCCATATAGCACTTATCAATTTATGTAGTTCCTTGATTAGTGCCGTTCCTCCCGTTTTAATTAATTCCGCTGGAATATTGTCTATTCTTGGGGATTTCAAAATTTTCAATTTCTTTACCGACATTTTGATCTCGATCTCGCTAGTTTTGGGAATCCACTGTTCTGCGGAATGGATTTCATATTCCTCTGTTTGTTCCCCGTTGGTGTACATTAAGAACTTTCTCGAAATAACTTTTCCACATCTCGATAATTTTAGTCGGATCCGCCTGAAGATCTCCACGTTCATTTCTAATCATTCTTAACCTCGGCTGGTAACCTTTTCTTAACGAGTTTACCCCTTTGTATAGATCTCGTATGTTATTTGTCTTCCCGTTTTCCTCAATCTCCTGAATCTTCTGCGTCAGATATTCTCGCTTTTTGTTTCTGAACCCTAGTGTGGCGTTTCGTTTCGCGTTACTGTAGTGGTTGGTATTTGCTTCGCTTTTATTACTTAGCCATCGTTGCCTTGCTTGTTTTCGTTCCTCATGAAGCTTAAGGCATTATTCATCAAACCAAGGTCTTTCTCCATTGTTGTTGGTCTTTTCGTGAAGGCTGTATTTGCATATAGTAGGTCTATATTTTTCTTCCCTCCCTACTTTTGCGTTGAAATCACCCAACACAATTTTCGAATTATACTTCGGCAATCGGTCAAACAATCTTTTTAGCTCATCGTAGAATATATCTTTGTCATTATCATTAGCCACGTCGGTCGGAGCAAAGGATTTATTAAAACCGTGTTGCTCCATCGAGTACGTATCGTAACGTACGATAGTCTTTCGTTTACGAACTCTATATTCTGAACCGCCTGGACGATATTGTTCTTAATGAGGAATCCTCTTCCGAAATCGTGAGACTGTGTTATACTGTAGTAGAAAGTGTACTTTCCCTGTCGGATGCTATCCTGACCCTCCCACCGAACTTCTTGTATCGCTAATATGTCTAGCTCCTACTTCTCGGTCTCGCGTACCGACACCTGAAAAGCGCCCGTTTGGTATAACGTTCGTACGTTCCACGTTCCTATTCTAAGGTCTTTCTTAATTCTGTTCTTGGAGCCCCCTGAAGCAGTCCCTGTCCGGAGATCCGAATGAGGGACTAGTTTACCTCCGGAATATTTTACCCCAGGAGGATCCATGAACCATCTGTTACTATTTCTTGACATGATTTAGCGGTGTAGAGTTGTCAGCTCTACGACCTCGCAGTAAAGGCAGACATTCAAGATGTCGTCCTCTGTCCATCTCTGAGCCTTGCCGATGTCATTCATCTTCAGCCTCAGAGTGGTAATGGTGATTCTGCTTCCCCTGACCAAAACAGTTAAATAAGCTAAGAGTTATAAATAACGGTCATAGTAGATGTTTTGCACAACATAGATGCGGAGATGAGAATAGTGCTAATCCTATGGACATGACGTACAGGGTGTGGAGAATATGAGATGTGTACTCCATATCTCCCCTGTAACTAATGTATATGCGTTATCATTTCAAGTGTATTATGACCGAATATAATTTGACGCATCAGATCAAGAAGAACTCTATGGATGTTGCCATCTGCGCAGACCATGGTGCTTTAGAGATAGCGACGTTTCGAAAAGTTGCCAGACTATTCGTGCTTGAATTGCGAAACGAGTTGGAAGCTTCTAAGGAAAATGTGGCTTCTGTACAACGCAAACAGCATACTCAACCTTTGGACACTATCAGAACACCCGAGTTTATAAAGCACGTGCAACATGTTATTGATGATAACGACCAAATTTTCATGACAACTATCGCCATGGATCTCCAGGTTTTTAGGGCACAATCGGACGTACGGTGCACGAGGACCTGCACTACTAGTCATGTGCATGAGGAGAGGTCACTTCCTTCATGTTTGCGAGAACACAGAAAACTCGCCTCCTTAATCAACAAGATGAAAAACCAAGAGGAACGTAGCAATGTTGTGTTTTTTCTCTGATGAGGAAAACTTCGGTCAGGACCGAATGATGAACAGACGAAGTGACCGGTTGTTATGTGCAGTTTCTTCAGATGATCCGAGGGTCATGCGCATCAAGTTTTCAGCAACGTTGACTGTGTTAGGAATGATGAGTGGCGAGGAATGTGGCATCCTATTCCACTTCTTTCAGCAGTATCTTCGCGTTATTCCTGCTGGCTACATTGAGGTGCTTAAACAGCTTTTAAATCATGGATAGACGGTGTGACCAACAGACAACCGTACATGTTTGAACAAGACTCGGCACCTGTCCACAAGGCTCTGACACTCACAAGTAAAGTACACGAAGTGAGGACTCGAGTTGCTCATCAAGTGATACCTTAAATTGAAGCTAGTGACGAGTATAGTACACCTGTGAAATCCTAGCTGCAGAGCTCCAGTAATAACAAGGTTATGGCGGGTCAAAGTTCAAATAGAAAGCGAATTTAGCTGCTTGTGATGTCCACAAAAGTGATTTAAAAGAGTTTTATTCTGTATTCTGGAATAGCCTACCTGCCGATCGTGATAAAGTCTTGCTTTTGCTGGATTCATGGAGTGCAAATAAGGATGATAACGTATCAAATGAATTATGCCCTAATCATATAACATTGTTCAAACGTTTCATTCCTGGTGGTTGCACTGGTTTCATCCAACCACTTGATGTTTACTTCTTCCGTCCATATAAATCATTTATCAGGTTCATTACTGACACAGTTATCGCTTCCTCGGAAATTAATCTCTGGCATCGGGATAACATTTTACGAATGCAGTCCTTCACTCTCTTCCAATTCAGCGCCTCACGATTTCGCAACATGATCAGGTTTGCGTTTTACAAAAGCGGCTACTTGGATGAGGAGCCCGAGCCCTGGATTTCTCCATTGGATTATTGTTTTGATTCTAATATACGTGACGAGTGTTACAAGACCTCATGTGAGAACATCTCTTTTGTTAAGTGTGCTCATTGTGAGCAAAGTATCTGCTTATCACATGCCTTCATTGACGACTTACATATTGATTGTATCAATGGGTAGTACTTTGTACGTGCCTCTTTCCTTCACATGAATCGCATTTCAATTCAAAACCATGTCCTTCTGACTTTTGTTCTGCGTTTCGTTGTGGCTTGTTTCAATACAATTCACTTTCTCTTTGAGCTTTGACCCGCCATAACATTTTTATTTCTGGAGCTCTGCAGCTAGGATTTCACAGGTGTATTATACTCGTCACTAGCTTCAATTTAAGGTATCACTTGATGAGCAACTCGAGTCCTCACTTCGGGTACTTTACTTGTCAGCAATGGCTATTCTAAAATTTCCAGGGTCATGTGACACCAAAACACGTGACGTCCGAACTCACTCGATTTAAGTCCTCCTATGGATTAATATATGTGCGTAGATGAACATAAGACCCAAAGCTGCACCGCTTCTCTGCAGACAGCCATTGTCCAGGTAATGCCCGATATGAATCAATTCGGATATGTCGCCGTTTCATGCCCTATGTTGAGGTCGTTATTGCAGTACAAGGTGATTTGACATACAATCGAATAAACATGTAATAATTGAATTACTGTTTCCCATTCATACGCATTTTCATCACAATGTACTTGGAACTGCGTCAGATAGAGGTTTTTTTATTTTGTACGCACATGTCCTCAAATACTCTACGCACTCTGTATAAGGCAGAAACCGCGTTCATTTAAGCTACTGTCTGTGACTGAAGTCTAAAACATCAGCTTATCCCATAAGTAATGTCGCATTTTTGCACCGTGAGGAAAAGAACGACAACTTACTTGAAACACTATCGTTGGTCAGGAAGATAGTCTCCATCGAACTAGACAACACTCTGCCACCTGTCAACCAGTTGTTGAATCCCCGCTGAAACAAGTCGCCGGTTATGGAAGCAAAGAACTGGGTCACTGTCATCCTCATTTTGCAGTGTTTTCTCGGGAAGGTGGTTTTGCAGGATGCGAAAAAGACAGTAGTGTGTTGGTGCAAGATCTGGTGAAGACGCCGGGTAGGGAAGTTTCTCCCAACCACATTCCTCGATCTTAGCACAGAGCCTTCTTGCCATGTGTGCGCGTTTGTTATCACCGTGGATGAGCACACTCCACAGTGGACCAGAAGTTAAAATTAGTGGGACAAAAGTCATTTTGTGGACATCGATACTGCTCAATTATTTTATGCCACGCCATACCCAAGCAACTGATCTTCACTTTTCCGCTCATAGAAGGCCAGTATATATCAAACGACTGACGTAGTAGCCCATTGAAAGTTACTGATAAACGCGCCCTGCAAATGGAGCCAAGCAGTTTGGTGGCGAGCGAGAAAATCGAAGGCTTTGTGATAGTGGTGTGTGTGAAGAGGAGGAATGTTTCCACATGGGAAATTTACTTTCAGGTATATACTTTCTAGTGTGTGTTAGTGGGCCAAGAATAATTCTAGTATATGCACTTAAGTGCTCTCAGAAGTGAATATGGGAAAAGCGAAAAATTCCACAATGTTATTGACAGGACACAAATGAACAAAACGTTCCGCGAGACTCCGTGTATTCAAACCTTCGCTGGGCTACGGACTAACTTATTGTTTTTTATTGCCCGTGAAGCAGATTTTGCTTTTATGTGTCCCTTTTGTCGTAAGTTGCAGTCAGAAACGACAGCCTCTATAATGAGTATGGAACAGTCTGAAGTGGTATGGAAACGGCATGTCGGTTTTTTTTAGAACTCAACTTTGTCCTCGTCTATCACTGGAGTCAACAGAGAATTGATTTATCATTTTTCGACAATGTCTATGGCTTTTTTTCTTGTGAATTTCGTGTCGAGGTTCAGGCATTTGAGGAATATGCCACAGTAACAGTAAAGCTGTGTATATCAATTATGCGTGAAACTTTATCCGAGGTGTATATGCGTGTTATGGCTCACAAAATCCTGACACATAGTGGAAAAGTACTTGAGAATTGTATATTACCAATCGGAATGCTATATGAAGATGTACAAAAGGAGCGGTATAAAAGAATCAAGAAGTACCGGGAAGGCCATACTAGGAAGTGTTTCCCGAAACAAGTTTACGTAATGTGCTGAATCATTTCTGGTCACTTCTGATCCAGTTGTAAGTTATCTTTCCAAAAGGCCGATGATAAAAAGAGATTCACTTCCCGGAAGGGGTGAAGAATTTATTAACGTAACCAGAAATCCAGCTACAGTTGCGGGATTTCGATGAAACTGAAGACAACAACAGCAACTACGACGATGATTATGATGATGAGTCTGCCTTTAAAGCAGCTACTGCTGCTACTGATGTTGTCTTGTGATTTTAGTGAAACAGGACAATGATCATCTTATCATTGTTATTTTTCATGGTAACGTGTATTCACACGAATATTGTAGATTTTACCTTTTCATTAAGTAATGTTTTACATCATTTACCATCAGTCTTCAGTTCCATTTCTTCATATACTTCCTACCAATCATGAAGTTAATCGCTTTTCACGTGTGAAGTTTCTTAGTCCAGCGATAGGAATTTTGTCCTGCTAGATTTGATTTCTGACTCACTGTCGCGATTAGCCAGAACAGGACGTTTCTTCAGCAATGCAGGCCGTAGGTGTTCAAGCTGCTGACAGTAGACATCTGCAATGATGGTCTGGTTACATGGCAAGACCTCAAAATGTATTATCCCACGGATATCCTACCAAACATTCAACATCGCTTTGCAGGGGTGGAGTTCCTGTTTTGGCACAGTTCCTGCGCCCTCTCTTTAGGTATACAATGCCGTTTGCTTGTAATAAGGTAGACCGGGGCTATTTGAGTATAGTAAGAGAAAAGTAAAAATTTCCCAAAACCGACGTACTTTAGAGTTTAAATAATTATGCCATAATCTACGTACACTATTATAGTACAACATATTAAAGAATAAAGAACCTGTTAAATCACGGAAATTCTGAAAACGAATTTAAAATAAAAATGGCAGAATTCGAGACTAGTATTAATCACGAGGCTATTTGGGTTGGTCAGGGGACTATTTGAGTCTTTCGCTGTATCAACATTGTTTATATTAATCACATTAGCGGTCATGTATATTCTTAAATTATGCCCTTTTCTATAAAATTTGGGAAAAAACATAACATTAATGGACAATTCCCCTCAACCCTGTTTGTTTGAAAAAACTCGAGCCAGCGAACAAACAGCTTTTCAGTAACGTAACCACTATCTGATAAGTGAACATGACAAGCCGATGGTAGATTGTTGACGAATTATTCTCTCATACGCTGACCTTTAAAATTAACAAATGGTGGGATGTATTGTCCAACTGCGTTGCAAGAGACTATCACAATGACATTCTCGCCTCTTTCGACGCTAGTGAGAGCAACCACCTCTTTTTCCCCTTCTTGGCAATGACCTTCCTTGGATTCTGTTTCATCCACATTGTATGTACGCTGTGGTTTTGTGTTGACACTAATCGTCGAAGTAGCAGATTTCAACAGTTGAAAAAATCACTAACTGCTTCCTTATGAATATTCTCAGCACGAGCTCTTGAAAGTCACTCAGGTTTTCGAAATGATAAGTTCGGATGTCTTTTCATGAAACGTGAAAAACAATCTTCACCAGCTAATCCTTTGTTTCTCCAAGGATGCGTAATTTGATTTATTATTACATATCGATGACTAGCTTTACGAATCGTTTCAGGGGTGCAGGCTAGTCCTTTTCCCGCGAGAGTCATAATTCGCAACACGAACTCTTCCTTCTGTTCTGTCAGTACTGTGGTGTGTCCTATGACTTTCGGTTTTTCACTTTGAACAATTTCATCATTATCACCCAAGGTTAGTCTCAACCTTTCGACCTGTACTTTACTTCGCAAAGTTTCAAATTTAAATCCCAGAGCTGCGAAGCTCCATGTACACTCAAATCACCTTTTGTTACACTTTGAAAGGCCTTCTCCATGTCTTCATTATTTCACTTGTATTTATTTTTGATTTGTATGTCCGTACTATCTAAAAAGAAAATGAAATGTTGCATCACCATCATATAGGCTAAACCATAAATACAAAATTCAAATTCATAAATTAAATAAATTCACATAAGTTTACACCTGACTCAAGTAGCCCCCATTGACTCAAATAGCCCCATTTTTTTCCGACTCAAATAACCCCGTTGTGCACTTGCTTACGTAGGAACGTAGGAACTTTCACATGAGACAGAGGAAAGCAACAAAAACGGCGTTTATAACATGAGGGCGTTCTGTTTTACGCGTACGGTAATAATTTTACAAATATATGCATTTACACAGGTTCAGCACCTTATATCATACAGTCAATATTTAATATCAAAGCAAAACATGAAGTATTGCAACTCACCTTGCTCAGAACAGTCGCAAATTCACAGCAACTGATAAGAAAGCAGCAGATTAACCACATACACACCCTTCCCTTTGCCAACGAACTCACAACTGAAGGCAGTTTCAGCGTACTGGTGCGCATATTAAATGCGCAGTGACATTTTTTCTTACGTTTGACCCACATAGCCCCTTGACTCAAATAGCCCCGATCTACCCTATTATGGTAGAGGACGCACTTTTCATCCCCTGTCACCATCCTATCCAGCAATGGCTCACGTCTGTGACGGGTGAGCAGGGAATGGCAGATGTCAACTCGCTGCTTCTTATGTTGCTGCGTTAACTTATTTTCCGAGTTTCGACACGTACCTGCAGATAACGATGAACGGTAGAATGGGTGACATAGAGTTCGCTGGCCAGGTCTTGAACAGTTTGCATTGATGTTGTCTCCACCGCTGCTCGCAGGGCATCGTTATCCAGCTTCACAGGTCTCCCTTCTCGTGGTTTATCGGTGAGGCTGGTGACCACATTCCGAAACCTCTGGAACCACCTGTGGCACCTTTGCACATCCATAGCACCCTGACCATATACAGCGTGGTGCCACTGCACTGGCTGGATGTCCCTGGTGAAATTCATACAACGTGACGTGCCATATGTGCTCCTCCGACACTGCCGTGATCAAACACAAGCCAAAACGAGGAGTAGACCGTTCTCCTTCTACACACTGCTGCACAATCAAGTGCCCTATATGACTCAGTTATAACATGTGTCGTCTACTTCACTATTCGCTCGTCAGATGGCGTCATTGTAGCGGTCATTGCATTTATGGCATTACTTATGGGATAATCCGGTACTTCCGGCAAAGTGATTGTATTTTTTTGTAGTTCTTTCATTCTAATTTCTAATGCATGTGAAAATGGTTTGACTGGTAAAACCTTGATAATTATATCTCCTTCTTACAAAAGAATTTACAAGTAGCTCAAATCGGTTGTTTCTTCAGTTAAATATCGTTACTGCAAATAAGAAACTCCTAAATTACGAGAGAGACACGGAAACTTGAAATGAAGCGAATGTTACATTTTATAGAAAAACTGAGAATGAAACTGAAATTGTTGTTGTGAAAATAATGGGAAATCAATTTGTTCTCAATGTAGATTAATAATCTAGAATATTCTTAAAATGTAGAATAATTTTGAAGGGTGAAAGTCGAATCGAGATTTGATGGTGAATGTCATATTTTTTATACTTATGAATAGGCTGTATGATGTCTACTAGCAGGCGAACATTTTACACGTTCCGGCTGCGAAACCCTCTTACGTCTGTGATTTTTGTACAGAAATTCCTGTGTTGTCTCTATCGAATATCCCATATTATTCTTAAATTAGTATGAATAAAGTTCGTATGTGTTAGAGAAGAATTGAGAAAGATAGCAATACTAAGTTCGAATAAAAGCAGTCTGTATTTCTTTACATTTTAATGGAAAAGCTTGAATAATGGTATCTTTAGGTCAAAAATTAAAAATCATAACGTAGATATATTGCAAGAAAGTGGAAAAATATTTACTAATTGCTTCGTATTATAACCTTATTTTCCAAACATCCCTGTTTCAAGATATGTTAAGTCTCTTAATCACATTTCGCGAGTTGTTTAATACTTTGACTTGAAGCTTTGGTTACAAAGAAAAGAAGGCATACACTGACATTCAATTTATAACCAAAATAAAAAAGTGGCCCGTATTAACATTATCTTTCCTACATACACCCCATCTGAAAGAACGACTATCCGAGAAGCTACTGCAAAAGTTGAAAATCTAATCTCATAAATGTATAGTATTTAGTCTGGAAGCGAGGCTTGAAGCCCGAACTCTCGGAGCCATCACAGAACGTTCCTCTGTTTGGGTCTTATTTATGTGGCGAAGCACTACCTCTAGTGGGTATATGTGCATATTTGCATCCTTTTTGATGAGGCACATTGTTTATCAAGTATAATTATGTTCCCTGTGTTTGGAATCTTTCGCCTGCGGTCCTTAATTATAAATGTATATATTTGAATAATTTCAAATAGAATATGTTGGTACTGGGTTTGTTTCCCAAATATGGAGTTGGGGACAGTATTTTGTGCTCGTGTGGCCTGAGATTTCGTGCAGCTGTTGTGCTGCGATTATTATTAATAATAATAATAATAATACTTCGTTGCTATTGTTGTGTATGCATCTACAGTTTGCACTTTATTTGTTGTTGGGTTGTTATAAATATTTTTTCTAAATGTAGTTGTTGGTAGTCGCTGTTGACATCTGCGACTGCCAGATGGGCTTGGAAAGACATGCAAGTTGTCTGATTAGTTGGATTCTGAACCACTTCATGTGTTCGACCACTACGGGGTTTGAACTTGTGGCTACGTGCATAAGATGATAGTGATAGCCACGTCTGTATCTCTAGGTCATTTTTGGCCATAAGTTTGTCTATTGAGAGCAGTTTGATCTCTAACAGTCTTTTAAGAAG
>JAGDQP010011658.1:30738-52411 GCA_022664845.1 Lepisma saccharinum
GCCTTTAGGCATCTAAGGCTCAGACCGGGAAAGGGGAGGGGAAAGGATTTGGGAACGTGTCGGCCAAGGGTCTATGTTGAAGTTACCACCCTGACATTTTCCTAGTGTGACTGAGGAAAAAAAACTGGAAAAACCTGTCAGGATAGTCGGTCGCTGAGATCGAATCGAACCCACGACCTCCCGAAAGCTATGCCAACGCTCTATCACTGAGCTACGGTGGCTCGGTTTTTACAGTCTCCTGGTTTACAGGATAATTGAATGGTTTATGTTTAAAAGGCCATCAGTCCAGAAGTACAAGTGTGGGGGTAAATTGAGAAAAGCATTGTAATATAAAAAATAATAAAGTGAGATCTTCCATTTCTATGCCAATGATACATGTTTTTAAACTAACATATTGTATGACTACATAGATTATCAATTAAATTCTTCTAAAGTTTATAACACTGATTTAACAATGAAACAAATATTATCATCTGACAGTACGTTTAGTCCTGGTCTCGGTTTTAATTGTTCACAAAGCACTTTAATATCTTTCACAGGCCACTTTAGAGAATTTTTCCAAATCCTTAATTTGATTGCACTTGATGGAGACCTTTCCTGATAGATAAACTAGTAGTATCCTTATGAATAAGTCCTTGACAGATACCTCTTTTTACATTCTTTTCTTTAGTTCGCAATGGTTCATCGTGTCTTCAAATCTTGCAACGTTAATTTAGCTCATTTCCCGACGTCATACAATGATGAAATTTTTCATAGCGACGTAAGTCGGGTGACAATACAATATTCTATTGTTACTTCCATATATTTCTATATTTTAAAAGCACATTTTAATATTTTTTAAAAATATGGACTTCTTTATCCTAAAATAAATACTACTCTGTAACGATATTGAGTTTGTCTGGTTGCAGAACATTTTAGGGTTTGCGTCACAAAATAGTAGTTGAGAAAAGGAATCCGAACACTAAAATAACTAAAAAAAAATAACTTTTTAGATATACTTTTATTAAACAATTTGTACTAAAAAAAACTGTGTATGCATGACTAACAAGAGAAGCATGGGGTGCGCTCTCATATACAGTCACTTTATAAATTGTTGAATTGGCGCGCCCCATGCTTTCCGTTTTAGTCATGCATAGTGCAAATTGTTTAAGGAACGCATGTCTTTAAAAAGTATTTGATTATTTTTTTTCGAGTTATTTCGGTGTTCGGATACTTTTTCTCAAGCAAATGTTTTGTGGCCTAAATCCTAAAGTTTTCTGCAACCAGACAACTCAACATCGTTGCAGGCAAGTATTTATTTTAGGATAATGAAGTCCATATTAAAGGAAATATTAAAATATACTTTAAAAATATATAAATATATAGAAATATATGAAAGTAACAATGGGATATTGTATTGTCACCTGACTTACGTCGCTATGTAAAAATTGCATCATTGTATGACGTCAGGAAATGAGTTAAATTAACGTTGCAAGATTTGAGGACACCACAAGCCATTATGAACTAAAGAAAAGAATGTAAAAATGATGGGCATAGCGTAAGATTCGAGTAAATACGGTACGCAAGCTTGCAAGTTTTTAGTGGTTGGCCGCAGTTCAAGGACAGCAGAGTTTGTTTTCTGGGACGGGCAAATTCTAGTGGCCAGATATCTATTCTGAGATTGGTGAATAAGAGTGCTTTTATGCCCTTGCGCTTTACGTTCATAAAAGAACGCAGGTTGAACGCGTTACTCTTTGGCGCTTTATGCGCTTTACGCTTTCGATTCTTCGGCTCCGAAGACATGTTGCTGGGCAAAAAAGGAGAACTAGAAGGTAGTTGGTGTTGTGAGTTAGTTTTGTGAATGCTACAGAACAACGTCTGAGCGACTGGATTAAGAACGTCTGTCAACACCCTGGCTGAAAAACACAACATTATACTTATAAACCAAGAAAAAGTAAAGAATGAAAATGGAAAGTTGAGTTGTCAGTGCAGTCTAAGCATGCGGTACGATATTCTTGAACAACTGTACTCTGAATAATGTCTGACAACATTTGATTTCTTTGGCTGAAAATTTGTTTAATAAACATTCCCATTGTTTTCCTTTCCGCGTTCTCCAAAACAGAAACGCATGTCTTTCAGTACGCGACAGCAGATTTACGTCAACGTAGCTGCATAAATAAACTCATTTGATTCCATTGTCTCAGAGAACACTCTGTTTGTTCTTCTTTCATTTACACGCTTAGAATGTTGGAGCATAGAAGCTCATCAAGCCAGACGACGTCAGCCCTATGTCGGCATTTGGTCGGCGAAGGCCATGACCCTATTGTAGATTGTTTAGCATATTCTATTTATTTTTCTGGTAGTATGATTTGATATTCAGAACCACAGACCATATTTGGAGGGGGAAGAGTAGGGGTGGGTTGTATATAAATAGGCAAAATTAGGAAGAATTACTAAAAAAAGGAGGGGATAATTACAGGGTAGCTAGAAAGTCCCTTTACACCTGAACTAAATGCGTGTAAGTGATGTAACAGTGTAAGATGGCAAGGTTTTAAGATTTGAAACTCCCATCCTGATCATTGATATGGCAACAGTGCTCCTCACGTGAATTGCAACGTAATTGCCGCGTAACTGCCACGTGACTTCCCGGGGAGCAGAATAAAGTCTGTGCGTTGACCAGTTCATTGTCTTGCCTTTCTGTGTTTGGTGAAGAACAATGGCAGATACCAGCGACTTCACTTTGGAGGAACGCTCAGTGACAAGTGCGTGGGTCCATGAACGGAAGCACAACAACGAAAATATGTCACAGGTGATGGATAGGTTTCGTGAACGGTTCGGTAAGGATCCACCAAGTTGTCAGACTTTGATCACGTGGGAGAAGAAAGCTTTTCGCTAGGGGAAGTGTTTTGGATGATCCCGCTCTGGTCGTTCATCAATCCGAAGGGAAATTTGTGCCGACGTTAGTGCGTCAGTGAAGCGTTCACCCTGCAAGTCGACCAGAAATCGTTCTGAAGAACTTGGAATTAAAAGGAGCACAATGCAACTCCACATGAAAATGGACTTAGATCTGCAAGCCCGGCAGGAAGCATGCAGGATCTTGTTGGAGGCCTTCCCCACCATTCCTGCTCGGGAGTGCATTCTTTTCTCTGATGAATATGCTATTTATCGGAATTCATGGGATAGGAACATCTTCGTATGGGCAAAGAAAAACCCACATTTTTACCAAGAAATTGTGAACAATCCTCCGCACGTCATGCTTTGGGCGGCGATGACTGAAGAACATATCTTTGGTCCGTACTTCTTTGAGGATTCCGTGACCCAGGTTACTTATCTGGAGATGTTGAATGACTGGCTTCTTCCACAGCTGCAGAATTTGGGCATCAACAACACAGTTGTTTACCAACACGATGGAGCTCCAGTCCACTTCGCACTTGCTGTTCGCGAACTCCTGAATGAACTTTTCCCTGGCCGGTGCATAGGACGTGGGTCCCCAAATTCACCAGCCCCTTATCCTTGGTCGCCTCGAAGTCCGGACCTTACGACACCAGACAATGCCCTGTAGGGGATCATCAAATTATACGTCAGGAAGAAGCGGTACGTGGACAATGATGCTATGCGGACAAGTGTGCTTGAAGCCTTTCAGCATGTGACACCGCAGCTGCTAAAGCGAATGAGTAGGGGAACATGGAGGTGTATCAAGCTGTGCAGGGATAATGGTGGTCCACATGCGGACGTTTTGGACAAATAACTGTAAGTGTTATTAAAGTGACTATGAAATAATTGCACGTGTAAAGGGACTTTCTGGCCACTCTGTACATAACAATGGTATTTACAAATTAGTTGTTTACAATTAATTTAACTACACTTAATAGTATTTTATAATAATTTATATTATTATTAATGCATTTTTTGTCATTAATTTATTCATAATACCTTTTAAGGAGCTGTACCGTCATCTCCCTCTCCAAAACAAGCAAATTTTATGTAAAAAAAACAGTACAATAAAAATAGACAATCAATACTTTCTAACCAATAAGAATGTACAGAGTAAAGTCCATTCTCACTTTGAATTAATTCGTATTTTTATAAATACATTTTTAATATATCAATTTATTAACATATTTTTTGTATTCGCAACACCCATTTCTAGGTGCAAGAACACAAAACTACAGGAGGGAGATATAATGTCTAACGTGATGGGGGACAGATAATAATAACAATAATAATAATAATAATAAGAAGAAGAAGAAATTAATAACAAAATCGAACACTGTATTTTAGTCACTTTTCATTTTTATTTGTTTAATTCATTCAAAGCAAATTTGTTGGCAGAGTATATAAGCAAGAATTATATATGTTTATTGTTTCGAAATCAGTGTCAACATTTAAGAAAAAGAAAAATATGATAGCCTATTTAACTGCCTATTTCAGCTTTTTGGTGCCTATTTCATTGCCTATTTTGACTATTTTAGTGCCTTTCTGCCTGACTATTTCGCATTTTTAGTGCCTATAAACCCTAGCTTTAATTATCATGTATGCTGCAATTGCTTTTCACCATAATGTGGCTGAAAACTAGACCGCAGCCACTAAGATTGAGGATTCCATAAATCATGGCAACTACTGGAGCGTAGTACGTTTGTAACGGAAAGGGAATTTGATAAAGTAACATATACTAGATACAGCCCAAAATCCAGGAATTTCGAGCTTGTCTGTCCGCCATCTTTGTTTATGTATTTCTTGTTAATAACCACGTGGTACTAAGAAGTTCTTTTTCTTATTAAGTTGGAAAGGTCAGTGTGTTTTTTTCTGGTTTGACATACGTTGTATCGAAATGACTTCTAAAATTGAAGGACATTGAAAAAACGGGACATTGGGGGAAAAGTCGGGATACCGGGGCAGTTTGTAAAAAAAAGGGGGGACTGTTCCGGGAATAACGTGACGAATGGGAACGCTACCCTTGTTATTGATCGATATCGAACGACATCGATTGATGTCGATGAAACGGTTTGTAAGTCAATAAAAGATATAAGATGTAAGGTGGGTGTCCCTGTTATGGTTATGTTCCTGATATGTCCATCCCTTTATTGTAAGCTAACAAAAATATCCGCTATAAGGCATCAGCATCCATGGAGGGGGCCCGCTAGTGTGTCACGTGATCATTCCCCGTCCAACCAGGTTGAGCAATATGGCGTCAGTTGCTTCTTTTGTGTTTTTCGTGTGACCTCTTATTGTTTTTCTCTGGTAAATCTCCTTGGTTTTATGGATGTTATTCAAAGACTTTTTTGATGAAAACCATCGTAATCTATTAAGTTTTTAATGCTCTTTCGATTGATGTTGCTGTTGGTGGCGTATCTTCCACGAATTGTTCATAATCAAACGATTTTCGGAGAGCTGACCTGCTCCTGATGCGGTCGCCAAGCCCATTGTCATTGATTCGTCATCGTCGTCTGATCCAGATGATCCTCTTCACGTTGATACTCTGTGTATGGATACAGGTGACTCTCCGCCAGGCACTGGATCATCCAGCAGAAATTCATCTTCCAGCTTTGATAAACTTCTGGCAACGCCAAAAAGGAAGAGAAAAATAACAAGGGTCATAAGCCATGAATTCCCATGGGATTGAGTTGAATAAAATATTTTCCAGCCACAAGACGTCCAATTGTGTACACAGACAAAGGGACCAACCACAAAACAGCCGTTGACCAGCAAGACAAAGAACAAACAGCAGCAACCCAACAAGAAAAAGTCTCAGAAAACCAGACAAGCTGAAAGTTGATACTGCAGTCTTTGTCAGGACGAAGTCAAGGACATGCGACTCTGCGTAGTTTGCGGGAATTTCTACCACGAAGAGTGTATTGGTCTCACTGCTGTTGACAAAGACAATTTTATTTGTTCCAATCGCGATCAGTAATTTAACAATCTAATTTTTGTCTTGTACTCTTCTCTTCAATGGTGCTCAAGTTTTTTTTTTAAATAAACTTCAATTCTAAGCTAACGTTCATTTATATAATTTTTAATAGAAAATCCTTTTTCGACTCCTCACTTGATTAGCAAAAGAAATCTTTAATTTTAGTAGAACTGCATTATATAACTGAAAAAATCACAATTTGTATAACACGGAACAAGGGTGGCCATATCAGGTACACATGTTCCTGATATGGTCACTAGGTAGACTTTTATGGAATAACGTGTTTTTACCACTAAAACTATTTCCATGGGGCATGATTTTTTTTATGAAAGTCCATTATCCCATGAAACCAGTGAAAAAAAATTGGCTTTGATTTCTTTCAAAATGGTGGCTAGAAAAATTTTCCCACTTTAGCGTAGCCATATCAGGGCCACCTTAGTTTATTCAGACGTATTTCATAAAGTTTTTACTAGAAAAGTGCCCTTGTACATTGAGTATAAAGCGTTAATTTCTCGTTTCGTGGTAATTTTGCAACAATAATAAAAGACCTGGAACACCAGTTTGCTCCCTTGTACATAACGTATTTTGATGTAATTATCCCTATGAGTGCGTCTCGTAAATTGTAGATAAAATATCTCCCAATGTGGCTATGCTTGTGTTTACCGCATCCTGTGATTATTCTTACAGTAAAGATGACTTCACTTCACAGGATATAACAGAAGAATAATTTTTTATTTTTATGTTAAACTTACAATAATAACAATCACTAATTCACACAAATGACTGTAACCGGTTTTATTAGTAACTGCTTCTGACATTATTTCGTCACTTATTTGAGTTGTATCCATACAAAAACACAGGTTTCAAAACTGGCTAACATCCACTCTTGCCGACAGTCCCATGCGCAACATTTCGATAACAAATTAGAAAAATTACGCGCATGTACACACGACGCTCACCTGAACGATATCGATCAATGCCGATCGATATCGCGTGATGATATCTTCAGACAGAGGTATTTGTCTAAACTTCATATTTCAAATCAGACAAGTTTCTGTTTATGCGTTCTTGTTGAAATATAATACGTTTCTTAAATTTCAGAAATAAAATTGAATATCGAAATATCGTACAACGAGAATGTCGATCGGTATTGATCCTGAACGTCCAATTATGATCAATATCCGCGTTATTGACCCGATATTGTAGTGCTCCTAGAGGTGCAGCGTCCCTTTTGCATGGTTGAATCTGAAATCACCTCTTCCCTTTGTAGAAATGGTGTCAAATGTATTCCCGCTCGATTTTACTGCTAAGTTTGATCTTTGTGCTGGAACTTATAGTTCAAGATGTGTAGATTTCAAATTCAAATTTCCAATATTTCATTCAACGTTTTCCCTATTTTCCAAGATGGTGCCCAAAATGGTTGCTTTCTGAGACTAGAGCAAGCGAAAGTGAAATAATACATAGATATTACGGAAACGCATAGACACCGTTCAATGTCATACCAACTAAACTTTGCACAAATATTTTTTGACAACGTAGAAAAATAACTCTGTGGGTCAATACCTCTCGCAGGCACCCTATTCTCTCAGTGTTGCCACCTATGCATAAAAGTGAAAATATGAGTGTACTTCTATACCGTTCTAGGTATCCGCGCTAAAATTTGCGTGAGTATTCCTTAGTACCCTAGGAAAGTGACTGTGTGGTTCAACACCTCCGAAAGCACTCAATTGTCAGTTTTGCCATCTACACTCAAAAGTGAAAATATGAATATACTTCTATTCCTTCAACGTATCCGCGTCAAACTTGACATGAGTATTCCTTCACACCCTAGGCAAGTGACTATGTGGTTTAACACCTCCCACCACAAGCACCCCATTGTCAGTGTTGTATCATTATTTATGGATCGCAGTGATGTAAGTCTCAAAATCTATCATCGTCTGTTCCAGGAAAGTAAATCTGAAACAGAAATAAGTTGTATATAAGACTGCCAGAAGCTGATACTTTTTATCTGTATGTTTTACTATATGCATGTCTTACCCATATTTGTTCACTTTTGATACTGTAAATATTGTATGTGTAATATTTGTTTCTTTGTTTCAAGTCAGAGAAGGTGGCTTTGAATCATTGAGGCCAATGTAGAAGATTTCAGCGTGACGAATTGCATAGTGTGTTTGAAAGGAAAAACTTATGTAACAAACCTGATAGAGATGCTCTACTGAAACTTAAGGATTATGCATGTTACGGAAAATCAGAATTTGCGCCCGTTTGTGAAAGAATCTCAAAAGTAAACGAAGACCTTCTGCAGCAAACAGTGTACCACAGTGCTTGTTACAAAAAATGATCGTCCATACCCAAAAACTACGAAGAGCTGAATAAAGATTCTTGGTTAGACCTACTCCTGCTAAACCAGGTCATCCCTCAATATCTTGAATGTGTGAAAATGAAAATCATAGTACTCAAACTAAATGATGTGCACCGCATGTCAGAGAAAAGCTATAATGAAGCCCAAACGTTAGGCAAACAGATTTTCACGGGATATTCTTCTGGTTTGTTTGACAGGGTTAATAGTCTATGTCCCAGTTGATTACAAACATTACTCTCTACCACAAAACATCATAAACTATGGTCATCCAATGATAGAAACAACTCTCTAAGCCAATCAGAGGCACAGGTCTTCTACCAATCAGAGACACATATCTTCCGCTAATCAGAGGCACAGCTCTTCTGCCAATCAGAGGCACAGTCTTCTGCCAATCAGAGGCACAGATCTTCTGCCAATCAGAGGCACAGATCTTCTAACGAATCACAGACACAGATATTTCAACCACTCACAAGCACGGATTTTCTAGTGATGCTTTTCTCAGCTAATCACAGATGAGCTTGATCACAGAGAAGTGCTTGATGATCATTTCAAGTCATCCTACTATAGATCGTCACTTTCCGTGGTCACTCCATGTTTTCTCTGAAGATGGTAAGGATTTCTTCGAAACATTGAACATTGTTTATCTCTGTGCTAAGGCTGTGCTATTTCTTAATGTCAATATCGAACATCGATATCGCCGACAAATTGAAAATAAAACGATATATCGAAACCGAAATATCGAACATTTTACATGGAAAATTCATTGGAAATCGGAAATAGTTCATATTGAAACATCGTAGGAAATAAAAAATCGTTAATATCGAAATATCGACGGAAATAAAAATTGTTCATATCGTTGGAAAGCGAATGCTCATATCTGCTATGGTATGATATTAATGTGATCTCAACCGCTGGAACTTTGAAAAAGAGATGTCATCGTCACCAAAAAAGGAAAGTATTATTACATATGTATTCTGTGTCTATATGTATATTGAGGTTTTGTGCATTTCCCGAAAGTGATTATATTTTGAATATTAACCTAGATGATATGATGGCTCATGCCTTGTGGTGTTGGTGATAATAACGTTTGTTTAACGCTGTAGATCACACCCGCCATCTTGGTACGCACCTCCCATTGATTTACACGGGGATTGTTTTACTCATTTTATGCCTCTCAGATGTAGAATATTTAAGTTCTGCTTTCACAAAATTTGTCTTGGTGGTTATTTTGACTCTTGTATAGTTTTGGTTTGTGAAGTTTCTCCAAATATATAAGTATAATGTATTATTAATAGTTTGCTATATAACACAATATTTTAACGGGCAATTATACTGTTCCTGTGTAAAATATTGCATTTATATAAAGTATCATGAGTAAAAGAGAACATGACGATAAACTGGGCGAAAACAGAAGTTAAAACTACACTCCTGAAAATATAAGACGAGTAAAACAATTCCCATGTTAATAAATGGAAAGTGCGTACCAAGATGGCGGGGGTGATCTACAGCCTTAATGCATGCTTTGGATTTCGGGAAGCACTGTTGAAACATGCTGTGTATGTAGATGGCCTGTTGGTTTGTGTCTGTCAGCAGGATTGTATTAATTAGTAATAAAGCACTAATAGTATATTTGCTGAATTCTCTGGTACGATACTTCTTGGTTTTGCTTTTGCGGAACAAATACAGTTTAGTAGCTACAACGTGTACAGTTTTGGTTAACGTAGCAGATGCCGCAGTTTATGGTTTGAACCTCCGCTTCTGAAATCAACGCTTAGAAATCACCATGTTGGGATCAAGTTTGCACTTCGAACCTTTAGATATTCAAGAACCTAAGATAGAATCTTACATTGAAAGGTTCGAATACGTGTGTAAGGCACACAAAGTAGTGGAAGATCAGAAAGCTAGTCTATTTTTTTCTGTAGTTGGACCTAAAGCGTATGAGATGCTGAAGAATACGTGTTTGCCAGAGGAGTTGAGTAGCTTAGGTTTGAGAAAAGTTGTTGACCTTATTTGCAACCAAACACTCTGAGATAGTAGAGCGCTACCGCTTTCATTAGATCCAGCAATACGAGTATGAGTCGGTCCAACAATTTGTCGCAAAGCTCAGAAACCAAGTCATCAAATGCGATTATGGAGATTTTATGACTACGATACTCAGGGATCAATTTGTTCTTGGTTTGTATGACGACAACGTGAGAAAACGGTTGCTCGGGACAGTCATGGTGAGACTTGTCACAAAGTCCTCAATAGCTCAAATAGGTATGATAGAGAGAAGCATCGTACTTTCACTAATCCTTCATTTAAAGTAATTAATTGTCCCAGATGTACGTACATACACCAATATGGTATATGTCAAGCCATCGACAGAAATCTACTGCTACTCAGAAATCTGTTGCTATTGCAAATTACTTAACACTGCTTTTCTTGATGATATTTTGGGAATTAAGGATTCCTACAATGATGACGCTTCCGATATCACTCTATTGCTTGGTAAACATGAGATTGTTTTCAGGGTTGACACAGCCGCTATTGACAACATGTTGTCCTTACAATTAATTGAAGCAATAGGAAAGGACGTTCTTTTAGCGCCTTCTGACAAGCACATATTTTTAATTAATGGCTCATCTATTGCTGTGGTTGGCAAATTATCGTTGTACATAAATTTTCATGATAGGCTTTTCTTCGTGGGTTTTCTGGTAATCCATAGTATGTTGCCATATCAAATCCTAGGCAGAAACGGTTTGAATAAGATTAACCCGGATTGGCAGCGACAGTTCCTAACTAAATGGTCCAAAACCACAGTATCTTCAAAGACGTTTTGAACGACGTTTAAGCAATCGTCAGCAGTCGATAATGATGTGAAATATGAGCAAATTAACTTAAATTTAAATAAGTAGAAAGTTCACCTCAAAGAACAAATTCAAGGGCTACGGGATGAGATACGAGTTTTACAATCAGCAACTGTCGTAATGCCATGACTTATAGATCACGGAGCACACGTAGAAGATTCAGCACGCAGTGTTGAATTAGAGGCTACCGTTTCAGATCAGACGCAAACAATTTTAGATCATATGGATTCAGTGCACCAGTCATCAATAATTCCAAACATGCGTATCTCAGACCAATTCGATTCTGTAGCCAATGTGATTAAAGAGAATGGTAATGATAGTTATCGCAACGGAGATTTAAATTCAGCCTTCAGTTATTATATGGCTGCCTTGCATATTAACCCCATAAATATGTCCATCTATAACAATATTTCTGCAATACAGTTTTATTAAAATAATCTTACGGAGTCAATTAGGTGGGGTCAACATATTCTTGATCTACAACAAAGTCATCTCGTTGATAAGAAGATAATAGCTAAGGTGTCCGCATGCATACAACGTGCTCGACAATTTATTGGGGAACACAATACCAATAAGTCATTAATTTCAGACAAGGCAAATGTTGAATCAAATGGAAACATTTCTCGTGATGATAACAAACAAACATATCCATTTGGTGTTGAATTAGTTAATAGTCTAAGTGATATGACTAGCATTGATAGAACAGCAGTCAGTGATGCACCCATCCCAATTGTACAAAACTCAACGTTACATACTGTTTCCACCATCACAATTGAAAACATTTTAGACAGAAAAAACTATATTTGTTTGAAAATGATAAATGACAACATAGAACATTCTGTGGAAGAAGAAAGTGTAATCACGATTGGTTTAGATCCCAATGGATTGTACTCAAAGAAGTTAGGTCAACATCATACGTTTCAGTACATGAATTCTTTACAACCGGAACCTGTCCAGAGCAGAGTGGTGGAGATGACTGAAGCACATCCTAAGAATTGTGGAAACAATGGAGTTGTGGAATGTGCAAGGGAAGGTTTTCCTTCAGCATCCGAATATAAGTTGGATCTATCGGTTCCGTCTAACAGTTTAGAGAAGAAGTCATCTATGGCGTCTATAGTGGATCAAAACGGTAGGAAAAAGAAAAAAAGCCAGTAAGAAAGAAGTTAGGTCAGGTTCGGATGACAAATTGAAGAAGTAATTAAGGAAAGTTGGCCTCCAACGAGCCTATGGTAATCCTGATTTTCAAAAGGTTAAATATATGGCTTTGGAGATGTTTACGAACGAAAACGATGAGTTAGCCGTAGCTTAAATTCTGCCTTATCTGGATGCTAAATCTAGGTGGAGGGGGAGGATGCTATGGTATGATATTAATGTGATCTCAATCGCTGGAACTTTAAAAAAGAGATGTCATCGTTACCAAAAAAGAAAGTATTATTACTACATATATTCTGTGTCTATGTGTAGATTTAGGCTTTGCCCATTTCCCGAAAGTGATTATATTTTGAATATTAACCTGGATTAGGTTTTTATATGATGTCGCATACCTTGTGATGTTAGTGATAATAATGTTTGTTTAATACATGCTTTGGGTTTAGGGAAGCACTGTTGAAACGTGCTGTGTATGTAGATGGCCTGTTGGTTTGTGTCTGTCAGCAGGATTGTATTAATCAGTAATAAAGCATTAATAGTATATTTGCTGAATTCTCTGATACGATACTTCTTGCTAAGTTTTGCTTTTGCGCAACAAATACAGTTTGGTAGCTACAACGTGCACAGTTTTAGTTAACGTAGCATCGAAATACTGTTGACAATCAGTCAAATAGAAAAACCGTTTCATATAGACGTTCAATTTTACTCTATATCGATATTTCGATTTTTAAGATATCGATCGATAAATCGAAAAATTGCACAGCCCTATATCTCATCTGTTTGATAACCCTAGAAGAACTATATGTTTGGATGAATTGTATCCGTGTGATCAGTGATTCCGCTAGCCCCCGCCCCTGTAGGGGTAGTGTCACGCTCCCAAATTCTCGAGAACCTTCCCCCACGACTTTTAAACACCGTCGAAGATGTTCCCTAACTCTTCTAGCGGTGCACTTTAACACTCCTAACGATGTTTCTGAATACCGGTAGAGGTGTTTTGTCAACACCAGAAACGGTGTTGGACACCCCGGATGGTGTTAACCAACACTAGAATTGGTGTTACCCCGCACTGGAATTGGTGTAAAGGTGTTCTATTACACCTTTTGGGGTGGCAATTAACACCAATATTTTTTTTCTTTTTTTTTTTAGTGTAGGTTATATGTGAATCAATATTATAAGCAGTGTTCGATTTGTTATAAATTACGAAAGAGGGGGGTCCTGAAACTAGTGGTTGCTTTGCTGGTAAGTTTCAAATTGCTACCTATTTGGCTAGAAATACAAAGATTTTATCCCTGGTTGGATGATATTCGGCATCAACAACCGGGGATGTAACCCTCACGCTCCAGGGAAAATCCCCGGCATCCCCCACGACAAATCGAACCACTGCTTATAAGTATGCATTTAGGCTTATAAAGATTTTCTAGACATTCTAATATTAGCAGAAAAACGTGTGCACCTATTTCGTTTGATGTCACCAAGTCTTGCATACGCGATCTATCACCATTATATCTAGTACCATATTGTATGTACCCAATCAATATACGCTTGTCAATCAAGAAACTTCGCAGCAAGAAGAAAAAAAAATATAGATAAAACAACGGACATGGATTTTCTTCCTTTGTAAAGAACCTTTTCTTTTTCCACACCAATAAAAGGAACACGAGATCATTAAGTAATAGCAGTTCTAAGGAAAGAATGACGAATATGAAAAAGAACGCAAATACTAGCTTTTCTTCTTTGTTAGCGCCACAATGGAGGAAAAAGTACACAATTTCCCAGCAATCTGTCATGTGTTTACTTCATCGATTTTTCCATGAAAGCGATTCAAAACCATCTTCTGTGGCGGTAGTAATGGCGCTAGAGTAATATTGAATATCTTTTTTTTTTTTTTTACTTTTGACTATTCATTACAGTTTACCAGATGACCCACTTTCCTCCAATTTCTCCCAACCCCATCCCCAACCCACACTCTTCCGTCTCTTTATTGAAAAGCAAACACATAATCCGAAAGTACGGAAGAGACAACTTTTTTTTTTTTGTCCAAGGTGGGGGAATGAAAAAAAAAGGTAACAATATCTTATTGACAGGCAGGCAGTTATATTCAAATCTTGGTGCAAAAAGAAAAAAAAAAGAAAATAAAAGTTCCAGTTTTACCACGTTTTGTTGCTAGGATACCGTCCTGCTTTGTGAAAAATTAATACGTCATATTGTCATCGAAATGTGGAGGTAGAATAGAATATACATCCACACATTTGTGTATGTTCTTTTTTTCTCTCACCTTATACTATTACGTGTATGAACTTGGATATCTATGTACGTACATAATATATCCATACACCGAGAAGAAAAATAATGGAAATTTCAGGTAATTTTTACCCTTCTTCGCCCACTCTGAAACGAATCGCAACAGTAGTTGTGAACATTTAAGTCCTTTGAATTTGTTTATGGCCGTTAGGCATCTATGGATCAGGCCGGGATAGGATAGGGGAAAGGGTACGGGAAAGAGTCAGCTTGAGCTTAAGTTGAAGGTAACATCCCGGCATTTGTCTGGTGTGAATGGGGAAAATTCAGGAAAAACCGTAGTCAGGATGGTTCGGCCGCTAGTATCAAACCAAGCACCTCCAGAATACGAAACCAACGACCTACGAATAGAGCTACGGCCGCCCGTAGCTTATTTCTATGAAGATCTCTCCTTACGAAATCATTATATAATTCACTAAAATGACAGTGAAACTTCAAACACGGAATTTTAATAATTTTAAGAATATAATGCGCTTATTGTGGCTTCAATAGATCATACCGAGCCACAATAGTAGCTCAGTGGTAGAGTTTTGGCGTAGCATTCGGGAGATCGTGGGTTCGATCCCAGCGGCCGACTATCCTGAGTGAGGTTTTTTCCAGGTGTTTTCCTCAGTCACACTAGGCAAGTGCCGGGATGGTAACTTCAACATAGGCCCTGGCCGATACCTTTCCGACTACTTTCCCCTCCCCTATCCTGGCCTGATCCTTAGATGCCTAAAGGCAACAAATAAAATTCAAATTCAATAGATCATGTTTGTTACTTTCTCTAAGGGTACGGCAGTTGAATTACAGTACACCAGGCTTCACAAAATACGATTCGCGAAGGTTTATTAGGTAGTCTATAAGTTGTGTCAATTTTTTCTTTTTTTTTTTTTTTTAAATAGAAACCTATTTAGACTTTGTCCCGACAAAGGGGGAGTCAACTTAAAATTGTGAAACTTGCATGGTTTTGTTGTACATTACCTTATAACTTCATGATTCACTTTTTTCGCGTTCAAAAAGTTTAACGTTGTGGATAAGATTTTTTCATTACAATTCAAAATACACTGAGAACTCATCGCTTCAATATGATTATCATAATTTCGTTTGGTTGAACTGAATTTATTAAAAACTTTTTGGTATCTTTGGCTGAGGCCGGAATGGGTTTGGTAGAGAATATCGGAAGATATCGGCCAAGACCTTACATAAGGTTCCATCCAGGCGTTAGCCTGATGACACTCAGGAAAAGCCCTCGAAATCCTCAGTCAACATGATCGACCATGGGATTCAAACACGCGTACACCTACGCATTGCCCATTCGAAGTCCTCAAAATTACGTTATTCTTATTCTTATTATATTGTACATGAGGGAACCTTGCTAATTCTCATGTAACCAGACTGTATAGTTGATTAAGCTCGTGAAACTGTTCATTGTGTACACTTTCCAAAAGATTGAGTAACACTTGAAAATATTAAACTATTTGAATTCGATTAAATAACTTACATTAGCAACATTTTACAAATGTATTAAAGTTGAGTGATCTATTTATTTTTATAGAAAATTAGCTGATAATTATGTCCTCCCGTTTATGCGAAAATAAACCAAATCATGAAACATGATGGTCCTGCTGACAGCTGGTATGAGGACCCACAATCTGTTTTGGTAGTCATTCCATGAATTGTGTCCATTTAGTGTATCTATTGGGAGGAGATATAGCATTATGGGCCCTTTCTTGTCAAGGGAAGGATCCGTGTAAAATTTAGTGCAGATAACTCTAGCGGAGTGAACTTCAGTGTGTATATTGGGAGGAATAATAACCCAGGGCCTTTCCTTCGTCAAATGAAGAACCCATGTAAATCTTGATATCTGTAGGAACAACGATATGAATTTGTACAGTGAACAAACATCATTGAATCAGCAGTTTGAAGAAGGAAACAAATCCAAAAAGCTGTTTTGTGGGAAATTAACAAAAACTGGATAATATGTTTATTATTTATTGAAAGGAAACAATATGTTTACTGAATATTCAAAACGGTCTTCTGATACTTTCGTACTGCTCAGACAGTTTACAAGTATTGTAGTTTTTCCTGTAGAGTTAAAAAAAGTTGGTGGATTTGTTGCCTTCTTCAAACGTATGGAAAAACGTCTGCACGTTTTTAAGTGTGGACGTAAGAATGGAAAAATCGACCAGAAAATGAAGAAAAACTCAATAGAAACCTTCAAATGAATGTTATTTACTAGAAATGTATGCACAATGAACTCGAAAGTTACAAATAAGTAATAAATTCAATTTGATTTCTTTCACCCCACTGACAGAAATTTCGCCCTACAAATGTGTAAAACTGCTTTTATTCCGTAACAGCGATAGCAATAGTTGCTATATGTAAATATCTGTTAATAATAGCAGTTAAAAACATCAGTGTATGAAAACGTATCTAAATGCGAGTTATTTATTCCCGTCTGTGAAAAGGAAGTTTAAAACAATATTCTAGACTAACCTCTTTACTGTATCCTATTACGTGTGCAGTAGAGATATGGACGAAGATAGTTTGGTTCCTACCACAACTGTTATAAAACTATTATATGTAATTATTGGAACTTGGATTTACTGGTGGAGAAGATACAGTACATCAAAACACAATTAAATCAAGAAAGTATAAAGCGGTGGGTAGGGGGAAGCGTAATTATTTCATGGTGAATTAGTATAATAACTTGCCACTAACGACAGGAATATCTGAGTGGAGCCATTCTCGCGGATGCGCATTAAGGCCGCTTTAGACGAAACAATTTCCGTACGATGAATCTTAGCGAAAGCAGTGTGCCAGCGTAAAAAGAAAAAAGTTATAGATTTATACCATATCATCTTGCCCTATTATAGTATTCTTGCTTTCACACTCTGGCACTACTGCTAATCGTAAGATTCATCGTAGCACAAATGCTGTCGTCTAGAGCGACCTTTACTCCTTAACAGTAAATAGTACTTCCAAGCAATTGCATCCAGTTGGCAATTTAGCGTATTAATAGCATGTTGGAAACTAATGCAAGTAACCCGGGTTCGAAACCGGGTGTAGTTTTCTTTCTTAATGAAAATAACGTTTCTCTTTTTTATATATATAAACGCATTCGGAAATTTAATAAGAGTATTGAACAAACGCATGTGGAGGTTAGGTTAGTCAGGTACGGCATTTTTAATGGCACACACGATTAACTCGTGTTTTCACAATGCGCTCTTCCTGTCGCTAGTCGCAAGTGTCCTGTAGTAGTGTCTCAAATAAGGAACTCCTATTACGGCGGGACCATTCTCGCACAGGTGCATTACTCCTTCACCGTAAATAAGACTGACAAGCAGATAGTTTCCAATTATCAATTTAGTGGATTGGCAGCATGTCGGAAAGCTAATACGGATAACCCAAGATGGAATTATGGTGTGATTTTCTTTGTCTCTTTTAAAGAAGAAGAAAACTTTTCTCTTTCACACACATATACATATGTACACAGGGTGGTAAGGTTACGGACCGACAAACTTCGGGAGGTGATAGTACAGTGAAAAATAAATAAAAAAAGCCCAGGCAACAGGGGGGAAACCGGAAATTCCGAGGTGTTACGGAGCTACAGCCTGCCGAAAGCGTGGGAAAATGAACTTCAGAGCGGATTATTGCGAAGACGAAAGATCGGAGAGTAGGCGGTTGAGAGTAAATTAGAGGAAGTCACACCCGGGCTATCCAAAAGTGCATATTGGAAACTGCTACAAGCAGGGCGCAAGGGATTCCCCAAAGGAATTAGGGGATTCCCAGAAAGTCTTCCAAGTAAAGATAGATCGAAAGGACCACAAATGGGATGAGTAGCCAACAGGCAACAATAATTCATTGCCGGCACATCGATATCTCAACTAGAATTAATGTTATGACTAGAACCCGGATGTTCAGGCACTGAAAAGTATTAAAAAAGGCAGGCAAAAAGGCAGATAAAAATGTAAAAAAAGGCAGTCAAATTTGAAAAAAAGGCAGTCAAGTTTGCAAAAGAATAAGTGAAACGTGGAAAAGAGAGAGTAAAAATTGAAGAGAGGGACTTATTTTTATTAAAATCTTAAAAAATTATTTACAAATAAGAAATAACCAAGAATTAGTAAAAAATTATTCAACTGTAATTTTCAAGGGTAAACACTTTGATCTTTATTTCAGTAATTTGATGCTCAGTAACCAATTTAGTTGCTTTTGTAACGAAATAGCATTCCTATCTGACTGATACTGACATCAATAAAAATTTGCTTGCTGCACAATAAAAGCAAACAACGCATTCACTTAAAACAGTATTTTTAATCTTACCTGGTAGAAAACCAAGAAATGAACGTGGTAAATATTGATCCACTGCTTTAAACTAGACTAGTGTGTAAAATGTTAATGCTTAAAAGTATGGTTTTCATTAACTTTGCAAATTTAGAAAGAAAAAAAAAGCTAACACAAATAAACACGCGTCTCACATATTGCAGCAATAAAATAAAAAATGACACACTTTAGTGATGCCAGTATTTAATGTTAATTGTTGCACATCACAACTAGGATTTTCTTTAAGTTGTCAGCTGTGAAACACTGCCTTCTGTCAGACAAAACATTTTTCATTGCTGAAAAGGACCGGTCGACGTCAACGGATGTTACAGGGGCGTATTTGAAGCATGCTGTCAGGAGTGGATCCATTTCAACCGTGGCAGTATTGTTGCCCATTAGGATTTTGCCGATCTTCTCAAATTCCTGAAGATCAGAATTGTCACTACGAACACGCACACATTTCTCACTAATTAACTTTCCTTTAGGGCCAGGAACAGAATTAATCGTGTTGACACATTCATGAAAAATAACCAGAGAAGACACAAGGGTTTGTCCTGATTTCTCAAGTTTAGTAATGGCTTCTGGCAATATTCTGTAATGGGCTGCAATAAATGACAAGTCTCTTCGAACAGTTCCCAAATCTAGTAATTTTTTTACATCTCCTACAGCAGAGGATTCTCCTTCGGAGAGGGACTGGAAAATTTCAGCTAACACTTCAAAATTCTCTCCATAATAAACACATGCAGAAATCCATGTGCCCCATCTTGTCAGAATTGGTTGAGGAGGAAGAAAAATTCCTGGTGCCGAGTCCTTAAATTTCTGGATTCTCGAGGGGGCCTTAAGGAACACTTTATTTCCACTGGAAACTAACTTATCTACGTCAGGAAACAAGCGTCGCACTTACTCGGCAATTCCATCAAGACCGTGCACTAGGCATGTAACATGCAGCATTGACGGAAATAAAACTTTCAGGGCCCTTGCAGCCTTTTTCATGTATGGTGCTGCATCTAAGATAAACAGGATGACGTTTTTATGGGTTATTCCGTCTGGCCATAGAAAATGCAAAGCGTTTGTGAAAATCTGGGCGATTGTGGTGCTGTTGACTCGTTCCATGTTTTCCGACGTTAAGAGAAACAACTTCGGTGGTTGATCAAGCTCCAATGGGCCAACAATTACGTTAGCGATGTGTCTTCCGGTGTCGTTGGTTCTCTCGTCTATGGAAATCCAGATATTCTTCCCAATTAGTTCGGCGCGAATACGGTCAACTGTACTGTTGTAACACACGTCCACGTAATTTTTTCTCAGCGTAGACTCGCTTGGTATTGTCTCTTTTGTATACTTGTGCAAGAAAGCTCTCAAAGACTGATTTTGCACTTTCCTTCCACAGCGGTATGCCTGAATCAATAAATGCTTGCATAAATCCAGAGAAAACTAGGATTTTCGGCTGTGGTCTATGAGAAGTTCTGGAAGCTGACGTACTTTCTTCTTTCCGATTTTCTTAGTTACAGCTAATTTATGTTTCTCTAACGATACATGTTGCGAAATGAAATATTTCTTCCCATGATTCACAGCTTTCTCACACACTTCACACAGAAGATCCGATCCATCAGTAGAAAAAATGTCACTACCAAATTCAGACACATAGCGGCGTAACTTCGTTTTCAAAGGCACACTATGCCTAGGAGGCATTTTCGCACGGTTCAGCACTGCAAATTACCTAAGAAAACTGGATGCAAATAGTTGCTTAAGAAGGTGAATTCTCTCTATTCCTAAGGTCAACAGATGATAATCGCTTATTGCGACGGGAGACCAAGTACATTTGTTTGTTTATGAAATGTAGTAAGTTGCATTGTTGTTTCTGCGATATCGATAAGAAATACAATGTTGCCAAATTGCCTGTTCTTTAATTTAAAGGTGGTGCATGAATTGTTGCTGTGGTTTGATGTAATTAAATACGTGGTGGCTTGGGAAGAACAAGAGTAGTGAATAACCAAATAAAACAGAAGCGAGAAATGTAATTTTAAGAAAATGCTTTGCCGTCGGTAAGACAAAAGAGGCAAAAAAAGGCAATATAGCATGAAATAGGCAAAAAGAGAGCAATACGGTAAAATAGGCAAAAAAAGGTAACGTAAAATCTCTTTCAGATTGCCCACAACCTTGGGATCGGTGCACATTTGTATCCAGTTATGCTTTAAAAGTGTCCGAAACTAATAGGCATTTTGCCTAAAATCCGGGCTCTAGTTATGACCATTTTCATAAAGTAATGCGTGGTTGCATATCTGACAGGGATTATAATTAAAGACAGTCAACGAGCGTTTGGCTTATTTATTAGCAATGAGAGAGACTAGGAGTATCCAGTCGGATGCTGGTGAGTACGCATCTCAACAGCTGTAATGTAGTAAAAAGGACGTCCTCGTTGGTCGAGTGCTCAGTGCTATCAGGCGTCCGTGATGTCACAGCAGTCTTGCATTGAAGCCCGCCTGGAAAAGAATTAGGTGTATGATTAAAGCGTAACAGCATGCAAAGGATGGACGGAGGGTATTAGTTAATGAAGAGGCACGTTCGGCTGGTTAGTAGAAAGAACGCAATGTAATACAGCAGCCAAAGAAGGATGTCATTGAAGAGATAAAACAAACACTCGTGTGTACTAGAAATCATGTGTCAACCGATGCAAGGTAAAACGTGGCAAGTTTTCCATGCAATGTCACAAGGTTAAATAGTTCAATCTGTCTATTCTACACAAGCAAACAAAATGCGTGCAAGAGAATGATGAATCCGAGCTAAGTCGGAACGTACGAACATGTACCTATTGCAATGCAAAAT
>JAGDQP010011659.1:503-28694 GCA_022664845.1 Lepisma saccharinum
TTTTTGTCTGCATGTGTGTGTGTGTTGATTTTGGGGGAATTAAATGTGGCTTCTTCTCTTTTCTTTTAGGAATTGAGGTTTCTTGTTATTCTTTTTCGTTTTCTTTGATGATGTTCAGCTTCTCTGAATTTTGTAATACCATTCTTCAATGGATTAACTTTGTGTCTTCTATTCCTTGTTTTCCTCCACCTGTCTTTTCTCTTGGATAATAGGTTGTGGTCCTGAAAGTCGTTTGCATGGCAGTGCTAGTTCTCTTTGCTACTTCTGTACTTTGCTATGCTGTTAACGCAATTCTACTATTCTGTCTTTCTTACTTAAATATAGTATATAGTCAAGTCGTTTTGTGTGATAGTTGCTTGTGTTAGGTACTGTTAAAAAAAAATCGATTTATTATATGTGAACAGCGGTGGATCTTGTGAAATTCCAACGCACAGTTTTTTCTAACATTTTTCATTATATCTGTCCAGAAGTTCTGGATTAGATTGTTCTCATATTTTGGGTAGTATTCTACTGCAAAAATTGATGTTTCAACATTTTCTTCTCCATTTAGCCTTCTTGCTAACTAATTCCAAAAGTTCTTTTAACACTCTTTGAACTATTTTGTTCTTGCAGCCTATAGCGATAAATGATCTTCCCGTTTCTCTTAATTTGTTTATCTTCACTGCGTATAATTCTTTCCGGAAATTCTGACATAAAGATCTGACATTTGTTTGCTTTATTACTACCAAAGATGCAGGATATTTTAGCAAGTAGGTTTTTTTAACTATAGTAACCGTTGCTTTTTACCTTTTAGGACATTCATTGAAGATATCTACTTATATTTGAAGTTTTTTTTTATAAAGCTGTTAATTTGTGAATATCTATGATGGTTACCCAAACATAGGTTGCTCATTATTTCTATTATGAGTCTATTATATATTTATCGTTTTATGAGCCCTCTATACACACACTTTTCAATGACCGTAAGAGTGCTTTCATTTGCTGGTTATTATTCATATTTTTCTCAAGCGCTTCGAGTAATATGGATGGTTATTGGACAAAATTACTTATTACTTCATAATAGGGTTCTGTCTGCGCAGCGAATTGCCACAAATCTATGTGTTTATTGTATAAGAATATTGCATTTCAATAATTTGTAATAATATATGTCGTGAAGCTAGCTGATTCTCCGTTAAGGTGTTCAAATTTCTCCAAGTTACCCCACACAGTGAAAAATCACTATGGAATAGTGAAATTAACAGGTTCATAATATGATTAAGGTGTGTTTTAATAAATATGGTAGCTAAATCTGTAAAGTAGGAAATTGTTAGAAACCTACGCGATGTGTTACATATTACCAGTTATGTCACAAAAATTAAGTAGATATACGTATGTAATATAAGTAAAGGAAGCAATATGTAATTTATTTCAAATCATATCTTTTGAGTTACTCAATTACATAAAGAAAATAGCACAAAACTTCTTCCCTTTAATTATGTAGATTAGATGTAATTGATAGGTGTGTTTACGCATTTGTATGTAGTGCGTTACATTTGAGTTTTAAGCTACTTACTTGGTATTTTTTATAAATATTTTTCAAATTGTTCTGTTAAGAATTGTTAACAAATACCGTAAAGTAAGGGAGCATTAGTAAAGCCAAATGCTTATTACAATAATGATCTTATTATAACATTACAACTTTTTAACCAACATGACAATACGGTACGTTGATAGTCTACATTTTGTTGTTTTACAAACAACTTCCAGTTATTTGAATTTATACTGTTTACAAGTACAGAATTACTAACACGTCTAAATTTTTAAGGTCTAATCGTTTCACTGGTAGACTGGAGTTCAATAACAATTTTTTTCGGTTTTACTAATGCACGTTCCGAGGACCCAATAACGACATGTTATACATTGCACCCAATAAGATTCAATTTTCCCGTTCACAGGAAGCCATTTATCAGTCATTATCATTGTTAACATCAATACTATCATTGATCGACTATTATTTATAGTTATTTGTGTTCCGCATGTGGATGGTGATCTGGGAACGTCGATGTTTTCAGAGTCTGTTGGTTCCTTGATAAGTACTTTCCCGGAATTGTTTCTGTTCATCGTCTCTTTTTCGATGTAAATTTCTATTATCTTTGAGTATTTTGTAGCAGCTTCACGATTGTTATCGAAGGTTTGTCCTATGGTATTTACTCCATTTTTTACATGTGGAATATTCGCAATTCCGAGTCAGGGGTTGTATGACACAGTCACCTATCCATGTTAATCTTGTTATGTCCCGGGACGACCTACTCTATTCACTATTTAGAATGTCGCCAGAGGCACCTAATATAACCCCAAGCGAATATATTCATCTGGAATATACCTTCAATGTGCAACGGCTTCTGGGTGTGGGATGGATCAACGGGGAGCTGAAAGGCAATTAATTATTGATTGAAGAATGGAAGAGAGAGAGAGAGAGAGAGTAAGATAGGGTTGAGTGAATCCTACCTGCCAACTGAAGACAAACCAGAGTCAAGAAGTGATAAAGGGCTCCCACCTGCCTACTGAAGATGAGCCAGAACCAAAGGATGGTACAGGACTCAAAATAGAGCCAAGAATGAAACACCTACCTGACTACTGAAGAGGAAGCGATGCCCCTTGAGGAAATAGGATGAGCAGCCCTACCTGCCTACTGAAGACAAGCCAGGGCCGAGATTAGGTTGGGGACTCCTACCTGCCTACTGAAGACGATCCGGAGCCAGGATACAGAATTTACCTGCCTACTGAAGACGAGCCAGGGCCGAGTTTTGATTTTTTAATAGTGTCTGCCTACCTACTGAAGACTCGCCGACACCAGGATTGAGGATAGGTTGGAATAGCGTCTACCTGCCTACTGAAGACGAGCCGATGCTAAGGAATATTAGGTTTTTAGGATAAGACGCAAAGCAAAGAGCTGATAAATCAAATTTTCAAGATAATGACCAATAAGGTATTCAAAGCAATTGAAAATACAATAGAAGCTTATGTAATAGTGGTTTATTAGTGGACAATGTCGAAGAAGCGTACCTCAAGCATGAGAGCTTGATGTTTTTTGGCCCGTAGGCCGAGAGAATCTGATTTAGATTGCTCTGCGGCGTCTTACATACTTTTGAGTATGTCACGTGGTACACCTAGCTTCGGAAGCTTTCGATTCGTGACGTCATATTCCCAAAGTTACAACTTCGCCTCATGCTCTCTTTTATTTAACATATACTTTTGCATACAGAATTTTGATACGCCATTTTGTGCTTCATGTACAATACGTAGTCTTCCAATTTGTGCTCAAACAGATCTATATACAATGAATATAAATATGTCATTTAATGCTTACAAAAGTGCTAAAATATGAAAATTGTTATTTTAATCTGCCTTTATCTGCTTTTAATCTGATTGTTGAGATAACGGTTTGGAAATTATTTTATAAAATTTACAGCCTTAAGGGCAATATAGCAATATAGTGGCGAAAATATGAACTGCATTTATTTATTTAATCCAAAATGAAAGTCCCGTTACAATATGTAGTGCCAACATTTCCCCATTTTATGATAGTTACGTTTTTTAGTGCCATCAAGCAAATTACAAGTAGGTATAGAATCTTTCCCTTGGTTTACCAAACTTCCTACTTGAGATAGAGGGGTGAAACATGGCACTGGAAGAAGCACGATGAGAAGAACAAAATTTAAAGAAAATCATTCCTTGTGAAGGTCGGTTTTGTCATGCATTAGCAAAGAGTTAGATAAAGATCATAACCCAAGTGGTATTAGAAAAGTACAATTAGTGATATTAAAATATTGGAGATTAACGTGTGACTACGTTAAAGAATGAACACGGCATGATAATATATATTAATTTTAAGAATTATTAATATAAAAGTATTTAAAAAAATATGTTATGACTTGTGACGGAAAGTGAAATACTAGTTCACTGTTTGAGCAGTTGGACTGCCACCACCTTTCAGCTGAATGATCCATCTAGTTAAATATCTTTGTAAGTGTTTATTACAACAGTTTTAAAATATATAAAATATGAATGAAGATTTGTATTATAGCCGACACGAAGTTCCAATTTATGGATTAGAAATATTTAAAATGTATCTGGACAAATGTAATATTTTATAATGAGATGAATTACATTATACAGATAAGTATTTAGCTAGGGTTGAGAACGAATTAATAATATGTTCGTAATAGTGTAACTTTACTGTAAATGGTTGACTATATGAATATTGATTGCTATTTATAAATATTATTAAGGTGGAATTTAGATACTCCACCGGACGAACTTAATCAATAGCAGCATTAAAATTGCATTTTAAATAGAAATATTCGGCCAACTTTATTTAAAAGTAGTTTTTCTAACAAGGAGACCATCAGTGAGATCACATCGAAACCGACCATGAAATGTTGTTAAGAGAATCTTCGTCTATACAAAAATGGCTGCCCATATTAACGGCCCTCATCACTCTCTGCCCCACTTTTTTAAACATTTTTCAAAATATTTCAAGATATAATAGCCTTATCAAACTTTTAAGGAGATAGCTCTCTAGTACTTAGAAAGTACTATGAAATACAATGGACAGCGATCTCGAGATCTTCTCCATTCATAAGTGATACGTTGTCAATTAAATAATGACGTCATAATTTTGACACCGTATCACTCATCGATGTACAAGATCTCGAGATTGCTGTCCATTGATTTTCATTGTAATTTCTAAGTACTAGAGAGCTATCTTCTTAAAATTTTGATAATGATATCCATAGAAGGTAAAACTTCCATAGTATGGTAGCGGTGCTACCGGGACAGGAAAAGGGTCACCGGGACGATAGTGGTTTCCTTTCTACTAAAAGGTTTATAAGTAATCGGAAGTAAATTAATATTTTATTTCCTGTTGCCTCTTTGTGGTGGTGCCGTAAAACATCCCATTTTTGTTTTCCTCTCGTCGCCGCTGCTGCAGCTTACCTGAAGAGCGACATGGGAACGTGTTCACGAGATCAGCAATCTGTTTGTGGATAAGCAACAAATAAAGTATGTCGGAAGATTTTGCTCCACCGAATAAAAATTAAGTACGAAAACTAAGAAATTTCATCAGAAACCTACAGAGGACCAGATACTACCGACTATAGCATGGGTGATAGGAAATAATAATATTTAATGTCAAATCTTAAGTTATAATCTGCTTCTGCGCTCATGACACTTAGAACGTATTCGAAGCATTATAGATTTGAAAATATAAAGTATTTCACATAATGACATATCTGTATTTTACTGTAAAAAACAAAGAGAAAAATCTAGATATAAAATAAAAAGTCAGTTCGTTTTTGGTATTTTAAACGTTTCCTCGTTAGGTTCCTAATACATCATAGTATAATGAAATTCATAAATCTGTCAGCGATAATTGTAAACCAAACATGTGAAGCGGAAAGAAGAGCTCCGTCATAGCAAAGTGCCGGTGGAACAGATAACACCATCATTCTCATCAAAGTAGGACAAAAGTAACAATAAGCATAACTTTTAGGGAGGCTACAAAAAGTAGGGATGGCCTGATCCGAATCCAGATATCCGAAACTTGGATTCGAAGATCCGGATATCCAAAATTCGAATCTTGTTGGTTTCGGATATCCGGTCCAATGGATTCGTGCGATTTCGGTCGCAGATTCAAAGACCCAGTATTCGGACTAGGTTATTATGATGCATCTGAAACTGCAATGCCGGGATGGTAAATTATGAAAGTCCATGGCCAGTACGTTTTCCGTCCTCTGCCTACCTCATACCGACCTGAGCGAATATATGTGACCGAATACTATATGACTGGTATCAAAAGCACTGCTCTTGCAATGAATGCACAACTCAGCAATGTCTTTCTCTGACTCTCTCTCTTTCTCTCACTCACTCTCTCTTTCAACACTCCAAAAGGAAGAGTAACAAAACCGAAATAAGACTTATTGTTCGGTAGTCGAAAAAATCGTAAAAATACGAATTATAAAAGAGTACGATGAGTCCACCAAGATATCCGAGATCGGGATATCCAAAACTCTGATCCGGATACATTTGGCCATCCCTAATAAAAAAGGTCTCAATTACAGCAGGGCAAATGCAAAAGAATTATTACCTGCTACCGGGACGAGTTGAAACTTTTTTCCATGTATGATGCTATCAGATTTTGAAAAAAGTTTAAAAACTGGTGAAGGGAGTGACGAGCGCCCTTAACTGCAAAGTACTTAGATAGGTGCTGGAATATTGGTCGAAGTGTACAAAAAGAGTATTTTTTATGACTCAGTCAACAGAAGTAACTTCAGCTTCCCTTTCTTCCTGGAATGAAACTGCCGATTTGTAGCTCCACCTCTCCGCCACAGCACTTCTCACCACGAACGTATTGAGGGGGTGTCCGGAACCACCGAAACAGAACGTGAATGGAATATCATGGATTCGAAGCTAACATACACTGCTTCAAACCATTCTGTTCTTACGGTACCCTGAAGGGGCTATTTCGGACAGGAGAGAAGGGGTGGTTCCGGACAATGAGTACTCGTACAGCATGATAGTAGGATATTGAAACATGTGCTATCGTTTTGTTTTTCATGGTGGTTTGTTATTACATGAGGAAATGTGTTTAAACCTGAGGCGACGAGTATCTACAGAATTCTATAGCAGCAACCAAAAGTGGTTTGTCTCTTCGACATGATGGCGAGCGATTTAAGCTGACTATGGTCGCAAGACTGCTGCCGATACTCCGATTAGTCATTTTAGCGGCAAAACAGTGTTGAATGCAAACCAGGAACAAGAACTCGTAGATCAAATAACTTTTTTTTTTACGAAAGAAGGGATCTGGACTGAACCAACGTAATGTAAGTAGCATTGTTTGCAGTTATATGCTGATTAACACATTTAACACAACAGCTCAACTTGTTGGAGCATTTTGGTTCGTCTTCTTCGTCGAACGACATCAGCTATCTTTGCGAAAGGGTTTTCAAAATGTCGAGAGCAAGGTCTTAATAAAATAGCTGTTAAAATATTTGCTTTCAAAAATAATATGCAGCAACTAGTATCTTCCTTAACCCACATTAGAAACATTTGTGTTTACTTTGTTCGTTTGCGTTTCTGTTACACGTAAGTTAAACAAAAAAGTGAAGTAAAGTTGTTGCGTTTGAATTTTTTTGTTTGCGGTCCCACAGGCATTTCAGGCACAAGCCTCTGAAGATGTTGCAATTACGTTTTTCATTTGTATGTCCGGATTTACCCCATCTACTGTCGGAATTTGCCCCTTTCGTATGGGACTATTTCGGGCATATGAACTTTTTCATATTATATTATTTGGGTTATAGAAACTACATTGTAGTGGAAGTTTAAATATGTTTAACATTTAGTACTCATACTTTGTTTTATCCACACATACGCATATTTTTCTTTCTTCATAAATATGATAAATGAAGATCAAAATATTTTATGTGTCCGAATTCGCTCCCCTTTACCCTACAGATTTTGTTAACATCTATTTCACTGCAACTGTATTCCAGAATTAAGGACATAACAAAGCCAAAATAAATAATGAAGCTTCAAAGAGTTAAAAGATACAATTCTTTTTCACACTGTATCGTAAAAGATTTACGGTAACTACAGAAAGATATATGTTTCATTGTTTAAGGTAACATCATGGTCAACCAGTCAAGGCGTACATAGAACAGTTAAGGAGACAATCTGTTAAATGTCAGTTTAGTAATTTTGAAATGAAGAAGGCTTTCAAGGATGTTGGTCTTAGTTGGTTTAAACAATTCCTTAAGAAAGCGTTTGTTGCGAGAAAACACGCTCATTTTTGTACAAGCAATATCATTGGCTGTACAATTTGAAGCAATTGATCAGGATAGTCGCATGCTTTTACATGTTTTCTCAAGATCTTCAGCGATGTCTACGGAAGTGATGATTGTCTACATCTGAGCGTAAAGCAGACGCGTATAAAAACAGGAACCAATCAAGTAAAATTTAAGATTAAGGAAATTTAAGTTTAAATTTAAGCGTAAGTAAATTTAAGACTTAATAATTTGATCACGTGGTTCCATCTATTGCCAACAAAATAAACATTTTAACTAGGTCAAACATGCTGCCATCTCCTGTAAACTGATACGTTAATATTTTCGCAAACTATTCTTTCTTCTCACTGTTTATATATATAACTGGTCGAGCGACAGATCACTCACTACAATATCTTTACATATATATGTATCCCAACTTGTCTTCCTTTCCGCCCTGACCTCTTTATGCCTGCCACTCCAAATTGTTCCGCGTTACTTCACTCCCTGTGGCCCCTCCAAGACTGCCTGGTTCTTCCCTCCCCCTCCCCAACACTTTGAAACAACTCGCTTTCCTGAACACAACTTGGGTGAATAAGTCATTAGCGGAGGAGGCCCCAGGACTTGATGAATGAAGCTGAAACTGTTCAAACTTCTAAAAGATACGACCAGAAAGTGTATCTTGACGGCCAACCATATTTCATATCGAGGGCATAATATAAGATTTTCAGAAGCGGATAAACACTCCCACCTACTTTTCTTTACTACTCCGGTTTCCCTTATAAATTATAATTTATGAAGAGAACTCTGTGTGGTCTTGAACTTAAACGAAATTAACCAATGATGCCGAGAGCAGGAAAAATATATATAACTCATATTTCAGTTTGTCATTTTTCCCTTCTATATCAGAGTTTTTAAGAGAAGGAGACGATATCTGTGAAACCAAAGACGCATTATAGTTGCTTGCTTCTAATCTATAATTTAATCTTCTGCTTCAATTACTGTTTTATCATTTCTTGCCTTAAGACAGGTCATGCTCTTTTTCAAGTAACTATTTTGTATAACTTGTAGATACGTATCTTTCTTCTTACCATCTCTTTTACAACAGAGAAGCATTACAAAAAATGACGTGTTTTCCATAGGCTAAGTATTCTTTCCTGACCTTGAAAAAAGAATAAAGTTCACCGATAGATGCCTCTCAGCTCACAAGCTTATGTAAGAGTTTGCCGAACTTACTTTCCTACTTTAGTTTCTGTTCAAGCCTCGTTTATATTTTTATTGTTTATTCTCAAGGATCTTCAATATCTTGTGGACTCTTTTCATAGATTACATACTGAAGGTTTAATTCTTTTAAATGAAATACTCACTTATTTGCAACGTAGAAATATTTTTAAATTTTTATTTCTTAGAATGCCAAATCCATAATTTAACCTAATCTAACTCGGATTCGTTAGTATTAACGAGAACCTTGTGTTGCAAAGCGCGCAAGCGCTAGACGCATACAGTCTAGTTAGGACTGACAGTATTCCTGTTTTGGTGGGTACGACTTCGTATGAAATCATTGCAACAATATTCAGGACATCATAAATTACCAACACAGGTACCAGAACCACTGTCATATTCATTAGAAATTATATCAACCAGCATTAGATCGCGCTCTAGATCACCACAGGACAACAGCACGTACAACACCACAATCACAACCAAGGAAACAGACTCATGTAATCAACGATTCTAACTCTGAAGAACATATGGACATTAACAATAAAGGCTGTAAGAGATTTGCAATCGTTACAGTTTTTTAAAAATCATTTTTATCACTGTTACGTGGTTCTTAATTGTTTTCCCGCTGTGATAGTATCATGTCTAGTAGCAAGGCTTCACGGGAAAACTGGTGCGTTCACCAACTGAAGTCCCCTGGGGCTTCAGTTGGCTACGATATAAGATTCGTTGAATATGTAATTTTTCTGTTCCATATTACGTCACAACTCTACGTAAATTAATCATACGGAATTGGTGAGATTGATTCTAATTTGTGCTTTGGTTATGAATTACCATTTCTTCTGTTTTACGTGAAAAGGTGGCTTTCATTATTTGGCTTGTGATTTGGTGTGATTTGACTTTCTACAATGAAAATATAGGGTCAATTCCTTACCACCATTTTTGCTTTCCGTCCTTAGTCAATTTTGTTGTAGTGAATTGGATTTATAGTCGCTGTGATTTTATTTTTGATCGTGAGTGATCTTCAAGTTCTGTTATCTTCGAAATTCCATTATGATATTTACGGGGGCAAATAACAAAGCAATCAACTATTTGTAAGTATATATTGTTTAGTTATTATATAAACTAGTCTGACTTTGTTTGATTATTTCTGTTGTTGTATATTGTGTCTTTAATATTTGTTATATTCAAATCTTAACCAAAAACATTTTTTAATTAGACCAAGACTATAGCTTTAATGGATAGAGTAAGTTTCAATGTACAAATATACGAACACAAACCCCTAAGTTTACTGTGTGAGTGAACTGGGTATTCAAGTGTAATTTTATTCCGTGTAATTTGATACATTTTTATGTGCCAAAAGATTCGTATGAAGGAGCTTTGTTTAATTGGGTTGCAGACAGAGTAAAAAAACTGTTTCGGCGGTTGTTCTTAGGTTTAGTGATCGATCTCGGGGTGAGACGTACTTTCAATTCGAACATCGTAAAGTATTTTTATCTACTCCTTCAGCAATTTACAAATATATCTCACTTGAAGCATATTCTGTGGATAATACCGTCACGTAATGGAGTTGTTATTAATTCAACAGAATCAAACTTAGTAACGAAAATTTGGAACAAACACTAACTAACTAACTCTATGGCTTATGGAACTCGCAAGTTCATCGCCGCAGTAACAAACGTTCGCCACTGGATTATATCCTGGGCAGAACAAACACACTTTTGAAATATTCGGAAAATCAACAAACATGGCAAGACTGGATAATAAATGAACGTGACAACCACCACCACCACCAAGGAAACTTCTGACATCATCAGTAGTCATATGTGGAGTCGAACCTATTATAACGGGCAACGAAGCAGAAACAGAGTTGAAACACGAAGGACACTCCCTTCTAAAATGTTTGAGAATGAAAACCATATATATATATTATTTCTAATAACTAGTCAAAAAACCATTGATGATCTATCGACTCAGGGAGTTTATGTGAGGAAGTAAGAAGCAAACACCTCACATGTCCAATTTTTTTTATAAAATGATAATTTCGTTTTAAAAGCTGAATAAAGAGCTGCATCAAATAATTCCCAGTGATTTCCTGAAAAACGTACACATCCCATCGTAATATGTACTGCATTGATAAATTTATTTTCCATGATTCACTACAGCTCTTCATTAAGGTGTTATAACACGAACTAAACTTTTTTTTAGCATAAAATGGACATGTGAGGTTTTGTTTGGTACTTCCTCATATCTACAAAGAGCGCTACAGAGATAAACCGTCACACATATCCCTCCACTTCCACTTATTTGTGAAAAATGTCAACAGTATAATGAACGTTATACCTAAAAATGCTCAAATGACATCAAATGTGGCTACTGCCCACAATCACACAACACAAAATCTCGTACAAATATGAAACAATCACCGAAGTGCATAACCTGTGGCGAAACAATGCGGTATTTAGCTATAAATGTAAAGCAAGACCGGCACCTGAACCCAGTAAACTTGAACTCATAGTACCAATCCTCACCATAAAAGCTACACAGCCTATCAAAACTCTGTCCTTCAACCAATAAATATTCACCAAGTTCTAATTTTCATTACAGTTACTCTCCAAAATATTCATTCGTTTCAACGTCCATTAATTCTA
Source organism: Lepisma saccharinum (assembly GCA_022664845.1). Taxonomy (NCBI): domain Eukaryota; kingdom Metazoa; phylum Arthropoda; class Insecta; order Zygentoma; family Lepismatidae; genus Lepisma; species Lepisma saccharinum. The sequence continues at coordinate 12,178 of JAGDQP010011659.1, forward strand.
GAGCCAATCCAACATGCCGCCAAAAACCGTCTCACACGTAAACTTCAACACCTTATTCAGATACATATGTGCACTTCCATGCTACTACACTTGAAACTTAAGTTTAAATTCCAACCAAACTGTGCGCATGTTGATGCTTTGGTATTCATATTCAAGAAACATACGCTCCCTACCCTAACACAATCTTCTTTTCGAACAGCTGCTAGTTGAAGACCACGTCAGCCCCTTTTCTATTAAATGAAACACATCTGAAACCATCGAATACTTGAAAATTCTACGATATACGTACAATGATATGACACGACAGCCATATATCTGTCTTATGCGCAAATGAAGGTGCTGCCATAGGTTTTTCACCAAACATTCCACACCACCAACATATTCCACCAATGGCTAACTTACCTGAATACCTAATTTCCACCATTTACTACCAACATAACTACATCGCATTGACCACCATCTGCGCCCGGCCCGGGTATCCGATTCGATGCAAATTCTTTACTTTCATATCTAACAACTATGGGAACTACATCATAAGAAAGATATACCAACTCGTCCAGTTTCTAACACCTAACCAGACGTATTCATGACAACGAATATAGCCAACTGTAGAACCATAGATATTTTAAACATAATCGGAAGCAGTGTGTGAATTAAAACATTTTTTTACAGTGGGGAGGGGTGAAATGTTCATAAGAAAATAGCGTGAGAAATCTAATATAAATTAAACGTGCTTCCACATGCAGACTTACAAAGGTGTTGCCCTCTCATCTCCCTGTTAATTTGCAAGGTGATCGGAAGTAAGCATGCACCAATCAAACTCACTCTACAATGTCAATATCAAACATTTCAAAAACTAAATATACAACCCCGTCATTTTTTCTGAGATTTAGCGAAGCAGATTGGGAAGGATACAAAACATACGTTATAACGCAGCTGACCTCATTGTACCCACCAACCACAGAAGACAAATGGTATAAAACCATAGATACCATTACTACAACACTTCACCGATCTATGGCGACAATTACATTCCCAGAAGCATTATTCACCCTTTTTGACCCAACCTTCCACCCCAATATTTAGCTTTAATTAAAAAAACTCATGTCAATTTTACAGCGACTCCCAACGTAAGGCAATCGGGAATCATTAATACTACACCAATAACTCCAACGCACAGTTCGAAATTATATAAAAGCATACAAACTAAGAAAATTGGTAAAAACATGCAATACACTAGCTAACACCGCAAACACGACAAAATATTGGCCGAAAATTCAACATCCTTACAGGTAAATACATACGTATAACATTATACAAGGCACTCATGAACTACATACCGATGACGACAAAGCTAATGTTTTTTCAGACTACTTTCAAGGAATCTTCACCCCATCCCCACCTTTCTACCATTTCCTACGTCATCCTGTTGAACTATTAGATCTCTCTTCGCCCCATCTACAACCAAATATATCCCATAATCTCCAGGAACACCCATCACTTCGGACGAAATTTCCCAAACACTAACACGTAAACGCGAATCCGCACCAGGCTTGAACACCATAAGCTTTAGACACATGAAATAAGCTCCTTATTCCTTCATCCAACTCCTCGCTGTGCTTTACATCTTCGTCTTACGCACCGGCTTTATGCCCCCTACAGTGAAAGACTTATAAAACATTAATGTTCCTTAAATCTAAACGAAACCCTCACTCGATTTCTTCCTACCGTCCGATTCAACTTACCTCCGCACTCAGCAAATCTTTAGAGAAAATCCTCGTCCAACGATTACATCTGCATCTAGAACATTGCAACCTCATACCTCTTCACCAAGCTGGTTTTCATACCAACTTCAGCATCAATGAACAACTCCTCCGTCTAGTCAATATAATCACGAACCACTTCAATACGTCTCAACCTTCCTATTTCATTCTGTTTGATTTTGTAAAAGCTTTTGACAAAGTTGTACACACAGCTCTTATCCACAAACCCCGATCTTTCCGACTTCCTATAAGCCCTCTATGACGTACCTTTGCTTCATATTTAATTTCATTACAAACCGTCTCGTCTACGTATCAATCAACTCCAATCTCTGACACATAATTTTCCTTCACTATAGGGTTTTCCATGCATTCGCTTTATCGCCCTTACTTTAAATACTCTTCGCTAAACCCTTATCTCCCAAGATTCAACTGTTCCAAAACGACGATGATAATTTCAAGCCTGGAACACTTGGAACATATTCCGTCTGCATATAATTTTGATAATTTTCTTGAAGCTCAATATTTTTTAAAAGGCAGAAGCATTCACAAACTATTTGAGGACTGCTTTAATTGCTACTTAGTGTAATTTCTAACATTGTCATTTTCATGTATATAAAAATGAGGACAATAAGAATGCCAAATATATGTAAACCACAATATATACGCCACATTTTATACAATTATGTTAACGACGTAACATTGCAAATATCAACCATTCCTAAGATAATTTGGTCTGTCATAAACTTTAGAAGATGCCAGTCACGTGTTACGACAGAGTTAGTCTATCATTAGGCTACAGCTGCTGGCGAAAAAAGGGTCCATCTATTGAGTGAATACTTTTCTAACAATTTCTGTGTCCAATCTCCTGCTTTGCCGTCTCCTCAGCTTCAACAGATCTGTTCACATTCACTGTCTTCATTAAGTACATCATCTGATAAGGTAAAATATCTGCTTTCTTCTTTAAATCTAAATCGCTCTCCCGGCTCTGATAAAATTAGTAGTGTTTCGTCACCGTCCTTAAACTTGGTAAACCACCGCCACACTGTTCGCGTAGTCACGACACCCTCACCAAAGGCCTGGCATATCTTCCGCCCCGCTGCAGCTGCGTTTGAACTCAGTTTGAACTCATACAGCATACACGCCCTTATGACGCTCTGTGGAGGTCCCATGTTCACTCTGTCCTTCCGCACGTTCACGGTGTAACTGAACTGCCACAACCAGGAAGTATGCTGGCTATACTCACACCAACAACTGACCTTCGCCTGATCTCCATTCGCATTCAACTCACGGTGTGAGGGCCAATTGAACACAGACCTCCACAAAAAGCGATATGTGTACCAAGTATCATGCTTGGAAGGATTTTTTTTACCTAATTTTCTTAAAATGGCTACACTAAAAATGTAATGAGAAGAATATTTTCAAAAGTCTGTACATCTTGTCCCGCAATAAATAAAGAATATGCAATATTATTACAACAAGAATTATTATAAAAAATAAATACTACACTTATCGTACAATCAAATATCAAAAAGTATATATGAGCAACTATTTCCCAATGTAATACAAGAATTTACACAAAAGACATATCATAATAGTTATTTGTGTGGCAGAAAATACCCTTTATTAACCATAAGCTTTGACTGCCATCTATTCTTCTTCTTGTAATTAACGCTTATGCAATGTCTGAAATGATTGATTATGTGTAAGGAATGTATTGCAGATAGAATTCAGTTTAAAAATAATTAACTATGTCAGAACACTTTACAATATTAAATTGATGTCGTGCATATTTAAATTAATATATGTCTATTGAAAAAGAGCCTACTCAAAAACTTGATGGCCTAACTGAAATCAATTATCTGAAATAAATCGTGAAGTTATTATCTGATATAATGTTGATAAACCGGTTCGAATTTTTATGAATAATATAGAAGTTTTAAATTTTGATATTTTAGTTAGTAATTGTAATCTTGACTAATTTCGTTTCACAAATGAACCGCTGCACAAAGATTGTATTTTTCAGTGAAAGTTTCGAAACAAAAAGGAAATTATGGCGTGTTTAGTGAACTTTTAGTAGGCTACAATGTTTTCAGTTATGGTAACTCTTGGGTCTCCAGACGTGAGTTTAGTTTGACTTAGTTTATTTGTAATTGGTTTTAATTCTGATGGGAGAATCTCAGAAACCTCATCCCGCGTAATCATGATATATTCCTTTTTTGTGTCTTCCAGAATTAGCTATTAATAGTGTGCATAAGAATAGTATTTTGTAGTGCTTGAATGCGACAATTAATATCTGGTTTAGTTGAAATAAGTCGCTTTCGTAAAGTTTAAAAAAATCTTATAAAATTCAAGTGTCGATCAAACGCTTTTGTAAAATCCAGCATGATTAATCCTATTTGAAGTAAAATTATTAAAGATCGTTTTATACTACTGCAAATGATTGTTTCTTTTGGAGGAATGCAGACAATTTCGAATATAAGCCATATAGTTTCTCGAATAATCTAGAAGGCAAAACTGAGCTTAGAAATTTAAATAATAAAAATATTTGTCATTGGTGAAGAATTTGAACGTTGATTCAGACTGGAACTTGTTGGTGAAGCTTTCTTTAAACCGACAGTTAATGAATGTTGCTAAAAGTGTTTTGTGATCTTTGCGATGCACCAATCGAGAACTGCTTCTGGAGTTGTCTTCTTCTATGCTCCCAGAATTCTGGCCTCAGCCTATACTTTCAAATCTTTCAAGGCGAAATGATCTTTTACGATGCGAAAATCTCTCTTGTTGCACTGAACCATATGAATAACTTTCCTTGTGATCTGAATAGTGAATACTTGTCCTAAACTAAACAGAAATACGATTAAAGTCAGGTGAATGACATCCATGGTCTGACCAGGGGCTGTTCATCTGAACTTCGGGAGTGCGCTTGTGTCCCTTCGAAAACCACACCTCCTTTATGTCACAGGCGGATAGCGCATAGGAAATTTCCTAAGAGGTGGTGAGAAATAATATATTTTGGCCTTTTGGATAGGATTTTTTTGATAAAACAAACAACTGCTATAATCTACGCTATATTGCCTATAATATGAGACAAATTTGCTTTCAATAGCTACAGTACTTTCAGAGCTACGGCCTGTTATTTGAGTTGGATAGTGAATTTTTTTATAGTTAAATAATTTATTATGGCTGTTTTGATGGGAATTTTTTCATATATCAAGGAATAAGAGTATATAAATTCAGTAGCCTTGCCACATATATCTATATAAGAAAAAATTGCTGTATAAAAGATAAATTTTTGCTTGTAATGAGATTTCAACTCCTTTCAAAATTCCTAGTGTCGTATGTTTTCCTTGTACGGACAAGATTATTTTGATTATAGTAAACCTACCAGACATCTCTATGAAATGTGATACTTTAGAAATAACCTTTACTTCAGATTTTCTTTTTACTCAAAGCGATGAGAGTAAAAAAATAATAAAAAAATACTTTTTTAAAAACAATATGTATTAAAAAGTGAAAAATATTTTTTATGCATGACTAAAAAGAAAAGCATGGCTTGCGCTCTAATATACAGTCACTTTATTAGTTCTTGAATTGGCGCGCTCATGCTTTTCTTTTTAGTCATTCATAAACCAAATTATTTTTCACTTTTTAGTACGAATTGTATAAGAAAGGTATGTATGTCTTTATTTTTTAGTTATTTCTGTGTTCGTATGGTTTCTCTCAAGCTAATGTTTCCTGACCCAAATCCTAAAGCGTTCTGTAACCAGTCAAACGACAGATCGTTGCAGGTCAGTATTTATTTTAGGTTAAAGAAGTCCATATTAAAAAGACTGTATTGTCGCCCGAATATTGTATTGTCGCCCGACTTACGTCGCTGTGCAAATTTCATCATTGCGTGACGTCGGGAAATAAGTTAAATTAACGTTGCAAGATTTGAGGACACCACGAACCATTGTGAACTAAAGAAAAAAAAATGTAAACATCTTGTATTTTTACATTTCCATGTTTTCATTCTTGATTCACTGTGTATATGTTATACTAGCAGAGAAATCAGCGAGACCTTGTTGTCAGTATCATAAATAAAATAAAGCATTGGTATAATTCGGGAAAATGGGATGAAAAAATAAATTTAAGAAAATTAATTTTTCCTTGCTTTTTTTTACAAAGTCCTAATAGGGCCTTCAGAGGATAAGAAAGGTCAATTCCTTATAAACCTTTGCCCATTCTTAATACATCGTTAAAAAATATCTTTACCAGTCAAGGGAAAGATTTAAAACTTTCGTGGTCCATCAACACAGTCCGTGCTGTTTATCAGTTCTAGTATTATTATTCTAATAGATCAGCTAATAAGACCTTGTAATTGACATAAGCTTAAGAAAAAAACTCAGTATAAACTTCAACAACATAACAAAGTAGCTCAAAAGAAAGAGGAAATAGGATAAAATGAACATTTTGTGGAATATATTCGCTCTTTTCCGGTCTAATCACCCTTCTGAATATTAAACAACCCTCATCATCATTTTAAAATGGTCAAAGAAACTGAAGAATTGATAGCAAATATGTTCATCTTGGCTGTCGAAAATGTTGATCTTGAGTGGGGGAAGTGGTCATTTTTGTATCAAAAAATTTACATCCAAAAGATTTTTATAAAATCATTTTTATTATAAACTGATAAATAATTGAGATCCAAATCAAATAACAGGCTGCAGCTCTGAAACTACTGCAGCCATTGAAGGGAAATATTTTTTATTTTATAGCCTATATATTGCAGATTGTAACAGTTTTTATTGTATCAAAAACTTCGGACGCAAACGGCAATAATAAATTATTTTACCTCCGCCTATTGAAAGGTTCCCTATGTGATATCCGCCCGTGACGTCATTGTCGCAAAAACCGTTAAAATATGATTCTGAACTTCGGAAGCGCCTGATGAACATACCTTCTCACTTATTCTGTTGTACGTACCTTGGGTCTGACGAAATCTACTATCTACTTTTTGTATAATATAACAAAATATCCCATATTTAATACCTCCTCCTTTGTGTCGTTAAATATAGCAGTTGTTTCAAAATCCTCTAGACATGAAGAAATCTTTGTGTTCTTGGCGGCAAAATATCAATATTTATTTCTGTTAATTTTCCTTTGCTCTATACTAGCGAAGATACTACCAAAAGCATCTTAGTCTTTTCGAAGGTCTTGTTATACAACTGAGAAAATTACTAGCCCCATCTATAGCGCATCACACAGATCAATACTTGCAGACTATAGAATATTTGACTTGTTTTTACAATGAACAGCTACGGCCTAGATTGGCAGCATCTTTTCCATACTTGGAACCTATAGTTTTTTGTAAAGTAAGTTCCGAACCAAGAATCTTATCATTTGATTTTTTTAAAATTTGTTTCGTTTGGCAAAATAACACGTAAAGTTGTGTATAATAAAAATAGAAAGCAGTGTAAGATTTCAAAATTTTCTAAAATATAGTCAGTTAATATAATACTACGTCCGTTCTCTTGTTACCCTACGCTTATAATTATGGTAGGTACAGCACCGACAATCAATCCCTTTATGGTGTTATGTAATTAATATAACTTGTAAATATTACTTGAAAGATTCCAAATTTTAATCAGTAATATCTTTAATAAAGATTGGAGAATTCACAAATTATCTAATAAGTCTTAAATTTTTAGTGTTCTAATCAGAAATAATTGATAATCTTGTTAGCAAGATTCACAAACGATCTTAAGCCTTAAAATGTAGTAATATAATTAGTAATTATTATAAATATCACCTGAAACAGTTTCAAAATATGCTGAAGTTTATATTTTAATATTATAATAAGTAATTCTTATCAATATTCCTTGGAAAATTCTCAAAGGCTCTAACATATCTTCAATTTTCTAATTAGTTAATCTGTAAATTTTGAATTTAATTTGTAAGATCTTTAGGCAACTTTGGCTTAGGCCGTTAATGTTTTAATATACCAAACAAAATTCGTAAATAATTGGATTAACAAATTTTAAATCTCGATATTTTGATTAGTAACTTTCGTAAGTATTTCTTCAGAAAATTAAAACAAAAAATGGCTCAAAATCAAGGATATCGAGATGACATTAAAAAAGAGTTTTATTTCATATTTGTGTAGATAAAAATAACTATATCTAACACAACATACATATACTTTGTACAAAGAATAAAGTTCGATGTGTCTTTGTAGAAAATTCGAATATTTTGTGTTGTATATCGTCGATTTCAAGGGCGTAAGTTATATGGAAATCCAACACAATTACACGCCTCTACCTTGAAGGAAACGATATAAAAGATGACAATAGTCCTTTGATTTTTCAATATCATTTGCACCTCTACTGGGCCTCGTCAATTATTTTGAAGTATTATACTTGACTATTCTCATTAGTAATTCATATCATTATTGCTTAGGAGACTAACGAATGATCAAACAAGTATTGTTTTAGTGTTCGAATTTCTATTCCTAGTAAATATTTTTAGGAAAAAATACACACCCCAGTAGCATTAACATTGATAACACAGTCAGTTGATTATCCGCCTCTTCAACGTTATATTCAAAGTGATTTTGATGATAAAACGTTTAAATAATATGTAATATTAACACAGTTGAATTTCCACCCCTTTATCATTGTATTTAAAGTTATATCTACGACTAAACGTTTAAATAACATGTAATATTAACACAGTTGAATGTCCACCTCTTTAATGTTGTATTCAAAGTTAAATCTATGATTAAATGCTTAAATAACATGTAATATTAACACGGTTGAACGTTATATCAATAATTAAACGGTTAAATAGTGCGTAATCTTTGAATAAACCATCAAGAGGTGCATATATTAACACAGTGAAATCAATATTTTATTTACATGTGTTGTCTTGGAGAGGATATTGGAAGGAAATGACCAAGATTTTCTTTCATTCATCATTTTCTTTACCTCAAATTTTAGTGTTTTAGTTTATAATATTAATAAATGTTGGTTGTAAGGTTCACAAATCATTTGAGAAGTTTTAAATTGCAGTGATTTATTTAGTAATCTTCCTACATGTTTCTTAAAAGTTTCACAATGATCTAGTAAGTCCTAAACTTTAGTGTACTGATTAATATTACTCTACATTTAAAATGTTTTTAAATCTCTGTTCCATTTGGTGTAATACACAGATTTCAATAACTAATCCATGTTTGGAAAGCTTCGACCGATTGGTTTTGAAAGAAAATAAAACGAAATGGATGATCTGGAAGGAAAAAAAATAATAAAATTGACCTAAATTCAGAATCTTAAGGATGAAAAGAGAGAGAGAGAGAAAGCGAGGTAGCAAGACTGAAAGGAGGAACTGAACTGTGCTAGTAAAGATCGATGGAGAGGCTTCCGGGTTCCGCATAAGAAGTTCTATGGGTAGAAGTTGTAGGAGATGGGCACTATACCTGTGAAGGGAAAGAGAACATCCGGAATTGAATTAACTGAACGGCCACCGTGACTGCTTCCAAACAGAACTCGTCTTTCAAACTACTGATGCTTCGACCTGTTTTCTGGCGCAAAATATGCGTCAGAGAAATCTTCAGAAAAACAAAGCACTTTGCGTTTTGGATCTTTATCAAAACTACATACACGGTAAGATATATTTAAAAGAAATAACATTTCGAGTTCCATTACTGTCCTCGGTTTAACATCTTCAATAAAGGACGTACACAGAAGATAGTGCGCAACTCATATTCTTTGTTTGTTTGTTCCCTAGTTTATCTGTGCCCTAAGTTTTGTGTGAAGTAGCATCTCTAACGTTAAATGGCAGCGCTAAACAATAAACAAAAACGAAAATAATTCCATGCATACAATTTGAGCATTACAATTTCATGTAACAAAAACGTGCTTTACAGGCATTCGGAGGTAACACATCCATGAAAATACGACGATAAAACGTTAGTTCCGAAATTTTATTTAACCGTACCAGAATTTCCGCTTGTTTAACGGTTTATTCAACGTTGAATAATGGTTGAAAAACTGGTTGAATTCCACATTTAGATTAAACGTAGTGTTAATTAAGACGATCAAGACAAGTTGACGATTAAGAAACGTATTTTAGAATTTTTTAAATATTGTTTATGCCCACCTGTTCAACCTTTTTCGGTTTAGCGAAACAGAGCATGGTTGTTGATTGATATGCATATTTAGTTGAATTTTGTCCCTTACTTTCATGATGATATAATAATTTGTAAATTTTCCAACTGTCTGCAGTGGGGTTCGAACATGGAACTTTCCACGCTCGTCGTTTGTAGCTCGTTGCTCTAACTATTAGTCTATGAAGGCGTCTTGGGAATAACTACCTTTTAACCATTCCTTTTATGTTACGAAGGATGTATCTGAAGCAAAAGCATGCGTATAGGCTTGAAGGCAGTCACCACAAATCCAGACGTGTCGGTTCACTAGTATGTGGAGGCATTTTTGGGTAAGAATTAACCTATTCTTCATTGTCAAGAAATTAATGATGAAAACACGTACTTTCGAAACATATTTTTAACGTTGTATATACCCACGTATTCAACGGTTCATCCGACGTTTCATAGTGGTTAAAAAAGAGATTCAAATGAACATTTAGAATAAACGTTAGTTCCAACATAAAAAGTAGACGATGAAAAAACGTTAATAAGCCGTTTAATTAACGGTGAAATATAGCTGCAAAAGCCAATGAACATAGCATGAAAACAAACACTAAGAAACGTTTGTAAAATTGTAGTCATCTGATCAAACACATACTCAGCGTCAGAGATTAACTTTCGGTCTAAAGACGGTGAAAATATTTCGCACATTTCGAAAAGTCTACACTATTAAATTAGTGTTTCTTAATAAATGTAACGTTTATTACATTAATAAATGTAACGAAAAATGCATATGAAGCGAAATCTATGTAATAATTGAAAAGGAAAATTGAAAATTCGCCACATCAACGTTATTTTAACGAAATTTAAATCTGTTTTTAACATGCAAATGATAACATGATAAAGATAGTTCATTTCATTATATTAACTTTTAAGTACAATTTTTATGCCATTAACTTAGAAAAACACATATGAAATAAATATATTGTATAGTTTAATATAGCAGTTGGAAACATGTCACATTAGCGACCTATTAACGAAATCAAATTTTCGTTGCAATGTAGTTTGAAGTTCAACTTGTTTTCAACATGGGCAATAGGATCACAAAATTATACTTAATGGCACTGAATTTGCTTTTAGTTACAATTTTTATTCAGTTAAATTATAAAGAACCACATGAAAGAATTCATGCCATAGTTGAAAATAACAGTTGAATACACTTCTTACGCACGATGTCAAGTCTTTGTTGAAAGATGGTTTAAACTTAAACGTGCTTTTTTCAACCGATAACGGTTAATGTACGAAATAAACAAAAATCAACGTTCAAAATACGTTTGTATGCTACTGGGGACGTTAGATGTTATCACTTGACATGAAGCTTAATCTTACAGTGTGACTAAGATCATTCCTTAAAACGTAACACCTTGTATAATGTACTTTTCCTTCTTTGTAATTATTACTTAGAAGTTGAAAACCTCGTCATTGAGCGGAATAAAGTAGTTCTAAGAAAACTGCTTTAGACGTCAGATATATAAGAATAACTTAAAACGCAGTATTATTTCTTGATTGTGATAATTTTAATATTGATTTTATTGAGAAGTAACACATATAGTTCGTCATATGCGATCTTAAAAACATAACTGTAGATTGGATTGCATAAAGGGGGATGATATGTTAGGTATCGATTCATCGTGCTCGACAAATTAAAAATAACAAACAGGTATTCTTTTTTAGTCCAGACATGGGCTACGGGCTTCTCCTTGTCAAATGAAGTTCTTCAAAGCTCGGTGTAGATAAGTCCAACGGTGTGTATTTGTATACAATACAGGCATTCAGACATATAGGCAGGTAGAATTTGATGTTCATATATAATGTTCAAGCTTCCAGTTTGTCCTCTTTTATTGTGCTACCTCCAAACTATTTCGCACATGATTGTCCTCCCAACCAAATCTATCTTAGAGATCTTATGCTAGGTACTATGTGGATAGAACTCTTTCTACGCAAATACATAACATCTTCGTTTAAGAAAATTAAGTAAATTTCGATAGGATATTATAGAGCCTCCCATTTTCATTTCGAAATACGTCACTACCGAATATTGCTTTAAGAAACTAAATCAAAGTAGATGTTGGCTCGTTATAATTAGTTTTAGTGAGTTTGTCGTGATTTCAACGGAAAGTGTCCAAATATTCACAATAATCCATCGCATTTTTTTATGGTTTGTAAAACAACATTTAATGATCTTAGATCATGTTAACGGTGTTGATCACCGCCGCCATCTTGGTATACCCTTTCCATTCAAATACATGGGAGGTGTTTTACTCGTTTTATATCTCCCAAGAACGTAATATTATTTAACTTCTGTTATCGCCCAGGTTTTCGTCATGTTTATTACAACTCATGATGTTTTACAAAAATGGATTATTATTTATGGGATAATATAAATCCCCATTGGAACATAATGCTTTATATAATTAACTATTAGTTACATATTACGTTAATACATTTGACGAAACTTCACATATACAAAACAATATGAGTCAATGTAGCCACGAAGATCAATTACGTAAAAGCAAAACTTGAATGTTCCATGTTTGAGAGACATAAAAAGAGTGTAACAGTTCTCATAGAAATCAATGGGAAGGATATACCAAGATGGCGGGGTAAACTACATCCTTAACCATTTCCAGAGAATATGAAATTGCCAATATATCGATGTAGTGTTATTAGGAATGCAACACTTTATACCAGGTTTGCAGCGCTCTCAACCCATTCTTTATAATTTACAGATTTCACCTGCCAAATATGTGGAAGCATTTAATGAATATCGGCAATAATAATTATAAAAATAAGACAAGAAGAAGAAGAAAAAGAAGAAATGGAGAAGGAAGAGGAGAAAATATGTTTATTAAACTTGGACTTTTTACACAGCTTTCATGCTCTAACGGTTAACTGTTTACCTCAGATGACTAATTTTTTTTATCTAGATACGAGAGTCCACACAGGCTCGATTCCTAACATCGGCCTCCCGATTTTCGTTTATATCAGATTTTTTTCTCAGTTTTACCACGCAAATGCTGTGATAGTACAAGGATAATAGTCTCTGAACTTTAACTCACCCCTTTTGTCTACCTCAGAAGAACTGTTATCGTAGGGATATCTTCCCTCAGATATAGGTAGATGTGCAAGTTATCGTAAAAGATTTAATATACATGTTAAAGTTCTAATATTGATCCAGATCAAGCTGATTAAACATAATCAGAGGATTCTCTACATCTGAATAACTTCCAATTTGCTCTGGTCTTCCTTAAGGTCCAGTTCTTAACCCACTTCTTTCATCCACCCTTCTTCCACTTTCTTCATTCCATCAATCATCCCATTATTATCTATCCGACCTGAGCCAAAGTTGCCTAAAGGCCTTAAAAATTAAATTCAAACGCAGATTTCGAAAGAAAACTAATGTTTCCGACTGAATGTGTAAATCAAAAGAATGGAGTCATCCCATTAGAAGTATTCTATTGAAACGTAGTGACTAAACTATAACCCAAAACATCACAAATCAATTCAAGTCTAAACAAACATATTTCCATTTCACTATATCAAAAGAGAGTAAATTCATTATTTATAAAACACCAACAAATATTTATTATAATATTGATTCCATAGCAAAACTTACCAAAAATAATATCCATTTCTTCAGTTTCTGATAATACATCTAAGAATGTCAACATAACGATGCATAAGCAACATTCGAAATCATAATCTTAAATTTTCATTTCATATCTTCAGTATAGTAGTTTCATTTTGATCTCAAAAAGCAGATAACGTGAACTATAGTCTAACTATATAAGCTCGTAAGCAATTATTACCCGGTAAATTTTGAATTAACATGTAATGGAATTGTCTATAAAATGTAATGCTTTACAATCTACATACTAACAAAGTACACTTTTTCGAGACGATACATTTTTGCGGGACAAGACTAAACATGACGGACAAGACATAAAGATTTTACTACTAGAATCGTATTCAGATTAACCTTTCGTAATTGTATCACTTAAAGTGAACTTTACCATGATCAATAAACATACATGAATTTCCATATTCAAAACAGGTTAATTAGCCTTTTATTAATATCAAATGTCAGACGTAAAGACAACGACATACAGAATTACATTTACGACATTAGTAACTTTGGTGATTGATAAACAAATGTACTGATTCAAATTACTCAGCAATAACATATATCAATTAGAATTATGAGTACTTCGTTCAACATACATAGTCCTTACTGACAGAATCTTTTATCTTAATTTCCTAGCAATTCCAGTTTTTCCTTTAATACTTCCCAAATTAGTTCCATTTATAAGATATCCATTAACCAAACACCATTCAGTATGTTTGTTGACATCTAGTAGAATTCATAAAACTAAGAATGTTCCTTACAAGGACATTTTGTAATATTGATTCTTTTTATCTAATCAATACCTCTGTTAATTCACACTCTGTCAACTCATCTCCCAAATAAATCAAGATGTCCTCTGCAAAAACTTATAAATTACTAACTTCCATTAATCCAAAAATAACCACTAAAGTAGTACAGTTCCATACTTACATTAAAATAAATTATCGCATTAGCAAATGCACATTAAAATACAACAGTTTCATTTTTACACATAGAAAAGATGATCATTTTATCAATTCATCATACTTCAGTTACTGCATCATTTGCATGAAAATAAACTTTAACTGTTTATATAGTTTCTTGTGAAAATATTTTCTTATTTAGTTAAACATATTCAACTCCTTTCCATAACATAGTCAAATCAGTTTCATTAGTCAAGAACCAAATTCATGTACGCAACATTCGAATAACATAACCAAATTAATTCAATAGTCCTGAATCACATCAATGTACACGACATCGTTCTTTTTACATCCAATTCAACTTCTTTGATATAACGAATACCAAGATCTCTCATACGAAGTTTTTGGTCCATAATTCTGATTATATAAATACTGGTTTCAGATATCGAGTATAGGATGAATAGGATAATAATCGTTCTTTACCTAATAACTGATCCATGCCTGGACGTCCCAAAATGTAAATTGGTAAGTTTCTCTTGGTTTCTAATGCCTCCATAAAGTGTAAACTGCTTATTATGGGCAATGTTATTTTTCCAGCTATCTCTACATTTTGGTTATTAACATCCAACAAATTAAACTCCATAGATTTAATTTCTGAGGTTAAGTTCATTTGCTGTAACTTTGCATAACTAAGTACATTGTGGCAAGCACCGATGTCAACCAACATATCATGGTCTCGGCCATGTATTCTAATTTGAACTACTACCGCTGGTGACGCATTAATGATGTTTGGATCGTTTATGCAATTAATGTAAAAAATCATCTAGGCCTAATCGAACTTTAGTATTTGTTATCTGATTAATTTCATCATTCTCTTCAACAGCTTTAACTTGAGATTTCCGCTTATTTTTCATTTGTTTTAATTGCTGCAAATACGTGAAAAATGTGTAATTATATTGATTTGACAGTCCGGTAGGCCTATATAGATGACTCAAGAATTAAGATTTAAATTTAAAAAAATGAACCGCACACTTACAACAAACGTATAATTCTGAGCTACAACTCAAAGTTTGTCTATTTGGTATCAAACCGAAAATGGACGAAGGGATTAAATGTTTGCTCTGACGTCTACCTTTGGGTACTAATAGAGCACTCCAATATTGCTACATACAGCTCGCAAAAATTCACAACCGCTTAAGATAGTATGGTACAATCTCTCGGCGAAACTACCAACAAATGGAAAACCGACCGCCATCTCTCAGTCATTTGTAAATAGGTGAACAACGCATTTTTTTACCGCATGGAGGGAGAAAGAGAAAAAAGGCCAAAATCGGGAAATTTTGTTGAATCGAGAAGTTTTTAAGTCAAGAAAAAATATTGTGTTAGCTATTATGCTATATTCTGTATACTCTTAAATTATCGTAGAATGTGCACGCCCGCGTAGGAATTTTTATTCATATAGCGCTTTCTCATCGCTCTCTGACTAATTGAAATAAATACTCTTTTATTGTTGCGACAAGCTTGACGGATTAACTTCGGCGTGATTAGATACAAACCTTTCGTTGTTTCTTTCTTTGATTCTTTCTTGAGATGTGTACTAAGATGCCACTGTAGAAGAAAATCTTCTTTCTTGTGTATCTTCTTCATCCATCTTATCTCACTAGTATGTTATGGACATTTTAAATGGCCCAATTTAATTGTATCATTGGTATCTAATAGTTTTGATAATGTGTCTTCATTAATCGCTTGAAAGTTTTATGAATTGTAAGTGGGGAAAAAGAGGAGTCACTGACGTTTTACAGAGAGATTCACTTTTAGAAGGTAGGTACAGTATCACTTATGTTTTCTCATATTTTCACTATAATTGTAGAAAATTTCATCCGTTTTTATTAAGGAGTAGATTTAAAAGAATGATATAGTTTTGAACTACTGATTTTATACTTCATGCTTTCTTTCTTTCTTGATATGGGTATCTAGATACCCTAATTTGATGCATTTGACGAAATCGACTTCTTCTCTTCTTTTAAGTAGTTTTATTTGATGTATTC